>JBBPBX010043981.1:0-11054 GCA_038048925.1 Garcialebias charrua
CTCACTACCTGTGCAGTAACCTGTCACACAACCTGTGTAATTAATGTTTATGTGCAATATGTATCATGTGCATTTAAAGCTGCAGTATGTAGTTTTTGGAACACGCTGGAACAGAAAAATTTTGAACAGAGACACCTTTCTGGTCCCTCCCCCTTGCTCTCGGCTGACCTGCAACTCACCCTCCTTAGCTCCTCCTCCACAGCATGGCCTGTCTCGTGACTGGCCAGGCGGGGTTGGGACAGGCGGGGGATGGGCGGGGGATGGGCGTGAGAAGCTCGTTCATGAACCAAACTCTGTTTTTATTGGCTGGTTAACGGCAGGTCACTGTAGGATTTTAGAAATGCTTGTAGTACCACTGGGAGAAGCCAGAGGACTATAGTTTTTTTCAGAGATTACCTGTCTAACATCAGTCTGTCAGGAGATAGTGACAGAGTGAAGAAATATGTTAAAAATCTATTTTTAGAAAAGTTACATACAGCAGCTTTAAGCTTATATTACCACATGTTAAATAAAAAGTTTAAATCATGTCATCTGGACCAGTTTCTTTAAGTGAGAAATGTTTCGTCCCTAATCTGGAGGACATCATCAGTCTACGGCCTGCCTACCAGATCTGTCCCATGTAGCCTTCACTGCTGTGTTTCAAGCCAACCTCCTGTTGAAATCTCAGAAGTAGACTTTAACATGTGTCAGAGTCAGAGTCAAAGTCAGAGAGTCTTTATTGTCATTTGCACCGCATGTGGTACATGTGATGAAAACGAGATTATGTACACGGGGTCCCAGTTACATCCAACAACAAATGCAAGAGAAAAACAGTAATAACATCTAGAATTAACTAAGAAAAACATCAACTAGTAATACACTAAGCCCTAATATAGTGGAAAAACATCATTATAAACAGCAGCACGAACATGAGTCTGTATGAGCAGATGGTCACAGATGAACACAGCAACAAGAAAACAGATCAGCATCAGCATGATGTGATATTTTGCAGTGTTTATTTTTATTTTATTTTTATTTATTCATTCATGAGTCTAACAGCCTCAGGGTAGAAGCTGTTCCTCAGTCTAGTGGTTCTACATTTGATGCTCCTCAACCTCCGTCCTGAGGGGAGTGGGGCAAAGAGTGAGTGTGCTGGGTGAGTGAGGTCTTTCATGATGCAGGTGGCTCTTTTCCTGCATCTGGAGGTGTAAATGTCTGTGATGGTGGGGAGACTGACTCCGACAGACTTCTGTGCAGCCTTCACCACTCTCTGTAGAGCTTTCCTCTCTGCAACTGTGCAGCCTCCATGCCACACGTTGATGCTGGAGCACAGGACGCTTTCCACTGCACACCTGTAGAACGAGGTGAGAACTGGGCTGCTCAGACCAGCACGTCTCAGTCGTCTGAGGAAGTAGAGTCTTTGATGACCTTTCTTGATCAGGCTGGTGGTGTTGTTGGTCCCGCTGAGGTTATCATTCAAGTGTACACCCAAGTATTTGTAGCTGGAGACCACTTCCACTGCAGATCCCCCTAACATGTGCAAAACACACCCATCCAAAACAATCAATCATGTACAACAATCAAATGTTTCAGGCCAGATGGCCAACTTGCTACTACACTAGCTACTAAATTGAGGAATGTGGTAAAGAGGTGAAAAAGAATACACCGGAAGGATGTAAGCTGCCATAAAACCTCAAAGAAGAAGGTGAATAAGAGAGTCCAAGCAGGATGGAGTGGATGGAGAAAAGTTTCAGGAGGGATTTGTGACAAAAGGGTGTCAGCAAAGGTCAAAGGAAAAGTTTATAAGACAGTGGTGAGACCTGCTGCACTGAAAGCATGTTGTATGGTCTGGAGACAGAGACATGGACAAAAATACAGGAGACAGAACTTGAAGTGTCAGAAATGAAGATGCTGAGATTCTCCTTAGGAGTGACAAGGATGGGTAAGATCAGGAATGAGATCATCAGAGGTACAGCACATGTTGAACGACTGGGCGATAAAGTTAGAGAGGACACACTGAGATGGTTTGGACATGTCCAGAGGAGGGGCAGTGGGTATATTGGTAGAAGGATGTTAGAAATGCAGCTGCCAGGAAAAAGACAAAGACAAGATATAGTGTCTTATATATAGATATAGATATAGTGCAAGACATCTCCGAGTGTCCTGACGACGGGGGTCCTGGCGACAAGGGTCCTGACGATGAGAAGCAGACGTCTCGTAATATATATTGACACTGTGGCCACTTCCTAGGATCTACAGGAGAGGTTGGTGGCCAGTGATGACTTTATAAAGGTGTTTACCCGGTTGGAGATAGTAGGTGATGACCCATGGCTGTTTGGACTGTTTGCTGAAGCCTGGACCGAGAAAGAAAGGTCACACTCTCGTCTCCTGCAAACTATTGCCCTGCCCTTGGTGCTAGCCACTGTGGTCTTGCCCTCGGATCCGGAGCCATCTTGCTCAGTGGGTGTCCACAGTGTCCAACTTGCCGGCCCTGCTCCTTGCCGCCGCAGAAGGAGAGGTCGAAGTGGGACCCAAGCCCTCTCTCCACCCACTCCGGTTCTTCAGGTCTCGCCACCCGCTCCGGCTCATCTGGTCTCGCCGCCTGCAGACCACGACGCTTCGGCTGTTGCAGACCACGACACTTCAGCTGTTGCAGACCTTGATGCTTCGGCTGCTGCAGACCTCGACGCTTCGGCTGCTGCAGACCTCGACACTTCGGCTGCTGCAGACCACGATGCTTCGGCTGTTGCAGACCACAACGCTTTGTCTGCTGCAGACCACGACCCTCTAGTTGCAGAGACCGATGACAACTCTCCAGCTGTAGAGACCGATGACGACCCTCCGGCTGCAGAGACCGATGACGACCCTCCGGCTGCAGAGACCAATGACGACCCTCCGGCTGCAGAGACCGATGACGATCCTCCGGCAGCAGAGACCGATGACGACCCTTCGGCTGCAGAGACCAAAGACGGCTCATCGGCTGCAGACCACGGCTCATCGACTGCAGACTGCGACTCCTCGATGGCTGTAGACGACTCCACGCCTAAAGACGTCTCAACGGCCGACTTGCCGACTGCAGACGTCTCATCGCCTGACTCACCGACAGCAGACGTCTCATCGCCTGATGTCTCGCCGACTGCAGACATCTCAACGCCAGACTCGCCGACTGCAGACGTCTCGACGCCAGACTCGCCGACTGCAGACGTCTCAATGCCAGACTCGCCAATTGCAGACGTCTCAACGGCAGACTCGCTGACTGAAGCAGACGTCTCGACGTCAGACTCGCTGACTGAAGCAGACGTCTCGACGCCAGACTCGCCGACTGAAGCAGACGTCTCGACGCCAGACTCTCCGACTGAAGCAGACGTCTCGACGCCAGACTCGCCGACTGAAGCAGACGTTTCGACACCAGACTCGCCGACTGAAGACGTCTCGACGGCGAACTCGCCGACTGAAGCAGACGTCTCGACGCCAGACTCGCCGACTGAAGCAGACGTTTCGACACCAGACTCGCCGACTGAAGACGTCTCGACGGCGAACTCGCCGACTGAAGCAGAGGTCTCAACGGCAGAGTCGCCGACTGAAGCAGACGTCTCGACGCCAGACTCGCCGACTGAAGCAGACGTCTCGACGCCAGACTCGCCGACTGAAGCAGACGTCTCGACGCCAGACTCGACGACTGAAGCAGACGTCTCGACGCCAGACTCGCCGACTGAAGCAGACGTTTCGACACCAGACTCGCCGACTGAAGACGTCTCGACGGCGAACTCGCCGACTGAAGCAGACGTCTCAACGGCAGACTCGCCGACTGAAGCAGACGTCTCGACGCCAGACTCGCTGACTGAAGCAGACGTCTCGACGCCAGACTCGCCGACTGAAGCAGACATTTCGACGCCAGACTCGCAGACTGAAGACGTCTCAACGGCAAACTCGCCGACTGAAGCAGACGTCTCGACGGCAGACTCGCCGACTGAAGCAGATGTCTCGACGGCAGACTCGCCGACTGACGAAGTCTCATCGCCCGTCTCGGTGCCCAAAGACGTCTCATCGCCCGTCTCGTCGCCCAACGACGTCTCCTCGCCTGTCTCTGCGCCCAACGACATCTCCTCGCCCGTCTCGGTGACCAACGACATCTCCTCGCCCGTCTCGGCGCCCAAAGACATCTCATCGCCCGTCTCGACGCCCGACTACTCCTCGACGGCGCCCAACTACTCCTCGATGGCGCCCGACTACTCCTCGGCGGCGCCCGACTTCTCGACGGCGCCCGACTACTCCTCGGCGGCACCCGACTTCTCCTCGACGGCGCCCGACTACGTCTCACCGCCTGAATACGTCTCTGAGGGTCCTGACAACGGGGTCCTGACGACGACAGTATACCGGCCGACGACGACAGTGTACCGGCCGCAGACGATAGTGTACTGGCCGACGACGACAGTGTACCGGCCGACGACGACAGTGTACCGGCCGACAATGACAGTGTACCTGCCGACAATGACGGTACGACAGTGTACCGGCCGACGACGACGACAGTGTACCGGCCGACGACGACAAAAGTGTACTTGCCACCGCCGCCGAAAAGTGTACTGGCCGACGACGACAGTGTACCGGCCGCCGCCGACGACAGTGTACCGGCCAACAACGACAAAAGTGTACCTGCCGACGACGACGAAAGTGTACCGGCCGACGACAAAAGTGTACCTGTCGTCGACGACGAAAGTGTACCGGCCGACGACGAAAGTGTACCGGCCGACGACAACGAAAGTGTACCAGCCGCCGCCGACAAAAGTGTACCGGCCGACGACGACGAAAGTGTACCGGCCGACGAAGTATGTTTACCAGCCGGCAATGTCCGTGTACCGGCCGTCTTCATCTTGGTTCCTACCGACTCCGTTCCTGACCTTGAGATTTTTGGTTCCTGCTGTTGTTGGACGACCTCCCGGTCGCCCGCCCGCCCAACGTGACGTACAATGGACGGCCTCCCAGTCACCCGCCCGACGTGACGCTGCTTGATGGACGGCCTCCTGGTCGCCCGCCCGAAGTGCTCCAGCCTGTTGGACAACCCCCCCGGCCAGTCCCTTGATCTCTTGGGCTTGGATGTTGTTTCCCCTGTTTCTTTTTTTTCTTCCAGGTTCTTTCCTGTCTGCCTTGTGTTTTTGGAGATCTGTCTTCTTGTGCCCTCCATCCTATCTCCTCCCTCCTCTCTACCTAGTTGTGTGGGGACCTATCTTGGGAATGTCAGGTGCCACCATTAAGGGGGGGTTATGTCAGGCTCTGTCCATGTCTGTTTCTTTATGTTTATTTGTGTTCTCCTCCTGTCATACTTTTGTTATTCTGAGCTTTGTAATTTCTGTTTTCTGCTTATCTCATTCAGTCTCTGTCATTTCCCACTCAGTCCTCAGTCTGTCTCTCTGTGCTCAAGCCTTCAGCCTTAATCATTCACACCTGTCTCATCAGCCACCAGCCAAGCTGAACTCATTACCCACTCTCTTTCTGCCTTATAAAAAGCCTTCCTCTCCTCCACTCTTTGTCCGGTCATTGTTCTATTCACACAGACAATTCAGTCATCTCCTCTCTACTCGACTGGTAAGGTGGTGTGTGTCATCTATGCCATGGTAGGGATTCCTCTCATGCTTCTCGTCATGCTTGATGTGGGGGATTTTCTTGCTTTGGCGATATCCAGGGCCTACAGCGAATTCCATACCTGGTTACCATGGAAGGCTCAGAAAAGAGAGGTGGATTCAGATGTCCAAACCCTGAAGGATGATGTTAGAGTATTCTAATGTTTATCATCTAAAAACTTATAACATCATCTGTTCACTGCCTAAGAAATAGTTTTCATTACATAATACTTGTTTACTGAAAATGCTTTGTCTCAAAAACACTAAAAGAATGTTTTCTTTTGTTTCAAAACTTGTTTGGCCAAAACTGACCAGAGCCATTGTGTGAAAGTTGTTTGAACCTGTTTTTCTTGTAAACTGCTACCTACCAAAATGAATAAAAGACTGAAAGTCCATTGCAAAGGCGGACTCGTCCTTCAACTTTTTTAGGAGACATTTCCCTCTTTGCAAAGACCTATATGAAATGCTAACTGTTGTCATTTGTGTGATTCCTTTTAGTAGATGTTGCTGCAAGGGTTTGGTTTGAGAGAACCCATCAGTTCTTGGTGCCGACAACCCGGGATATCCTCACACCTGCCTGCGATGGCTTTTGATGAAGGTAGCTGAAAGTCCATGCACATGGCTAGTCCCACAGACCTGGAAGATCGATCGTTTCAACCAAGCCAGCAAGGCCTGAAATCAAGAGCCACCATGGTAGCCTGATGGATGACCGAACATCCCACACTTAACAAGCAGTGAGTATAAATAGGAATTCCTTGTACGTTGAAAAATACGGTACAGAACTAGTTCAAAGCTGAACCTAGACCTCATGATTTTAAAAAGTGATATTACTATTTTTCAAAGTTAATAGTATGATGTACACGACTATTTAACGATAGGATAAAGAGCTTTAAGATTGATTTTTACCAAGAACTTGGTACACATGTGTGAGGAAAAAAATCCAGTCAAAAATCTGGAATTGGATACGATTTTTACCAATAACATATGTGTGAGGAAAAATCTAGTCAAAAATCTGGAATTGGATACGGAGTGTGGTTTCAGCTAAAAATAGGTAGATGCGCAGATTGTTTTAAAATTGTTTTGTGTATGTATGTGACATTGAATGCATACATGAATGGAAAAAAACAACGCAGAAAGTCATAACTGACAAAAAATCTAAAATAGACCTGACTGACAAAACGAGTTGTTTGTACTTTATTTTGGAGAGAGCAACAGGAAATTCTCTGCAAAGTTACTTTAAAAGAAGAATGCTTGTTGCCCAGCTGTTCTGAACTAAAACTATTATTCTGTTTGTGAAACTGTCTGAGCTAAAAACAGGTATTTTACGTTTTAGTTGATAAACAAAACACAACAAAGTGGTTTCGTGCCTTTAGGCAGGATTGAATTGTGGAGGTGACATGAGATTGACAGATATTGACAGTTCAGAGGGGCTTGGCAGAGGAGTGTGTTTGTTGACTCAAAGGAATTTTGGGAATTACCGGTAGTTGTGTGGAAAAGTGAGTTTCAGCAAGTGATTTTCAGTAAGTGGATAGACCACCAGGGACACACACACGCGCGCGCACACGCACACACACACGCACACACACACACACACACACACACGGCTAGGTGGAAACAGTGGCCGTGTTTCCATCAAGGTTTCTTGATGCACATTTTGAAGTGTCGCATCGGAAAAGCTGAATGGAGAGTGGCGCGATTCGAGTTAACTTCCTCTAATTCACAAAAAGAGTTGGTGCGCTCGCTTGGGGTGGTTTTTGGGTTCTTCGAATCAGAGCCGACGCGCAAAACGAGAGATGAAAACAGATTTGCAGACTCGGTTCTGCCGTAGCGATCATTTTCATCACGTGACTTCGTCTCCGGACAACGTAACATCGCTAAAACTAGTTGGCATGACAGAATAAATACAACTTGCCCGATAGCAACACGTACCTGAAATATTCTCTACATTTTGCCGAGATGTATGGTCGGGTCCTGTTTTCAACCGCTACTTCCTGTTTACTGTAGAGATGCGTAACGCTAACGTAATGACGCTGACGTCTGACGTAATGCCACTTTGCGTGGCGTGGTGGATGCGCTTCAAGCCAGTTGATGGAAACCATTTTAGTACTATTAAATAGATTTGATTAAATTAAATTGAATAAATTCTGTTTTAGGTTATGTAGGACAAGCATATGGTGAACTATTAGAATTTATGAATTTAATATGACAGACATTTAATCATACTGCCTCAACTCTTATGGAGTTGTAGTGATATTTAATAATGGATTTATAATGGAAGGTTTTATGATGAATATTTGGGTTTTGATTTATTAAGTGTTTTTATTTTTATGAAACTGAGTGCTTTTACTTTGTAGAGTGGTTTGAACTCCTTTTTGTACAAACAGGATGGCTCGTTTGAAGGGTAAATGCTGACAGATGTTCCAATAGGATTGGCTAAAAGATAATTGATTTTGATATTGGTATTTAATAGGGTTTTTGAATCAGGACATAATTTATAGATAAAGGATGTAAATCTGGCTAAACCCACAAAACACACATTTGATAAGTTTCCACTAGACTGACAGCTGAAGCTTATACATACACAAACATCTGAGTTTTGTATCTTGAGTCTTTGGTTTTTGGATTACTGGACCAGAAGTGTGTACCGGTTGATGCTGAAACTAGGTCTGACCAATGTGACTTTTCTGAAAACACCGCTACTGAAACAACAAAGAAATGCACTGTCAAGTCAAGCAATGTGACTTTTCACTACTGAAGCAAAGAACCGCCAACAAACTGGAATGTGGGCCATACTTGAACTTTTATGAAACTATGTCCAGATGAGGGTCCTGAATTTTGTCCAAACAGCTGAACGTGTCTCCAGAAAAAGTGAGACAGCCTGAAAGTCTTGCTGTATGCTGAGCTATAAACTGCTGCCCACAGTTGAACGTATCTCCAGACAAAGGGAGACAGCAGACAGAGAGCCGTATGGTCCAGCTATCCAAAGTCACTAACGACAACTGCAGTCTGGCGAAGGTGTTCAACCCCACATTTGGTCTGTAAGGGTCATCCAGAGATTTCAGTGTCATGGTCAAAACTGTAGTTTGCTTTGATAAAAAAACACTCACTAAGCTCATTTTTCAAGATATGCCAGAAGCATGTCCCATGATTCTTTGTGTACTGAATGTGGGTCTGCTGGACTGCTTACCTTTTTCCAATTACTCTGAAATGAAAATTGTTCTATAACCTCAAAACTTTGTATAAAGTTGAAATCATACATTTGACCATTTGTCTTCACAGGTTAAGTGAGTCATAGAGATCCACTTGCAAAGAGACCTGTACAAGAAACCTTCCTAAACATCTGTCCGCTTTTACTTTCGAACTGAGATAACTGGTTTGTTTGATTGGTTAAAAGGAATTTAATTTATGTAATTGTTGATCGTTTAGATTAAAATGATATAGGGATGGAATGGAATTTAGTTTCACGATTCTAAAGTTCTAGGGTTTTATATTTAAACTGTTTCAAAGGAGGGATTGTAAATGACGACATTTATAGCATTTAAAAGATAATTTAAATAGATGACATTTATAGCATTTAAAAGATAATTTAAAGGATGATTGATAACTACACTGACATCTATACAAACAACATTGCTTTTGTATATATCTAACCAAAACATTTTCTCTTTCCTTTGTTGAAATGTGTACAGATTCCAAAAATCTAGGGAGACGCCCCAAAGATTTTAACTAAGACAACGGATCAAACCACAGGTCCCTAAGGTGGACTTGATCAGGGTTTGATTGGAGACGTTGGTAGTTCTGTATTTTTTATGACTTGGAAACATTTTAATATTTCATTGTATTTTTATGGGTAAGGTGATCATTTGAATTATATATTCTGCTCATGCGTCAATGAAGTTCCTTCCACAGACTCCATGAGGTAAGCAAAAATTAATAATAATAATTAATTGTCTGTGCCGGGACTCCTGACGATCCTGTTTTGAACTCAGAAACAAAACTGGGAAATGGCATAAGTTTTGGTGGAAAGTTTTCTATCGTTGAGGGGATTGGTCTAAACTAATACCAATACTGTACTAACACTTTCCTAATACGGATGTGGGAATTAAAAAATATGTAAACATTATTGTGTATTTGTACTAATTTTTGTTTCTGCTCAGGTCATACTGAGGGAGTTTGGCCCCACCCAGGAGACTGGTTTTGTTGGGGACCCCTGCTGGAAGCACTGAGAGTCGAAACGCTGGCTAAAGACTATCTCGGGGCAGGATGATACCTGAGATGGAGCAACAGGATTCCAGAATCTTCCATGGGCTGCCCAACTGTCTGGGTGACAGGGCAGTGTGACGCAGAGCCACACTGAGATGGAGCAGCAGGATTTCTGATGTTGAGCATGCTTCTCTGCATCAGATGCGATGTCATGAGTATGCCAACTTGCCGAGAGGAAATGCATAACGATTTTAGCTATTATGCATTCTGTTTTTGGTCTGTAAAAAAGACCTAAGCTCATAAAAGAGCTTTTTCTTTGCTGTGCGTTTCAATAATTGATTTCCCACACTTTAAGAGTTTGTTTCCACACGTTTTGAAAAGTTTTTTAGTGCAAGAAGTTACCTTTACTTTTGAAATTATTCTAGTTTAAAATTTCTTTTAAGTTTTATTTTTAGATTTCTTTCAGTTCTCCATTCTTTAAATGGAAACAATGTTCCCTCGCCCGGACGCGGGTCACCGGGGCCCCACTCTGGAGCCAGGCCCGGAGGAGGGGCACGTTGGCGAGCGCCTGGTGGCCGGGCTTTCACCCATGGAGCTCGGCCGGGCACAGCCCGAAGAGGAGACGTGGGTCCCCCTTCCCATAGGCTCACCACCTGTGGGAGGGGCCAAAGGGGTCGGGTGCATTGTGGAATGGGTGGTGGCCGAGGGCGGGGACCCTGGCGGTCTGATCCTCGGCTACAGAAGCTGGCCATTGGGACATGGAATGTCACCTCTCTGGTGGGGAAGGAGCCTGAGCTAGTGTGTGAGGTTGAGAGGTTCCGGCTAGAAATAGTCGGACTCACCTCAACGCATGGCTCTGGCTCTGGAACCAGTTTCCTTGAGAGGGGTTGGACACTCTTCCACTCTGGAGTTGCCCCTGGTGAGAGGCGCCGAGCAGGAGTGGGCATACTTGTTGCCCCCCATCTTGGTGCCTGTACGTTGGGGTTCACCCCGGTGAACGAGAGGGTAGCCTCCCTTCGCCTACGTGTGGGGGGACGGGCTCTGACTGTTGTTTGTGCCTATGCGCCAAACGGCAGCGCAGATTACCCACCCTTTTTGGAGTCCTTGGAGGGGGTATTGGAGGGTGCGCCTCCTGGGGACTCCCTTGTTCTGCTGGGGGACTTCAACGCTCACGTGGGCAATGACAGTGAGACCTGGAGGGGTGTGGTTGGGAGGAACGGCCCCCCTGATCTGAACCCGAGTGGTGTTCTGTTG
>JBBPBX010043981.1:13477-27666 GCA_038048925.1 Garcialebias charrua
GGGCGGAATACTTCGAAGACCTCCTCAATCCTACTGGCACGTCTTCCACTGAGGAAGCGGAGCCTGGGGACTTTGGGTCGGGCTCTCCAATCTCTGGTGCTGAGGTCGCCGAGGTGGTTAAAAAGCTCCGCGGTGGCAAGGCTCCGGGGGTGGATGAGATTCGTCCTGAGTTCCTTAGGGCTCTGGATGTTGTGGGGTTGTGTTGGCTTACGCGACTCTGCAATATCGCGTGGACATCGGGGGCAGTTCCCTTGGATTGGCAGACTGGGGTGGTGGTTCCCCTATTCAAAAAGGGGGACCGTAGGGTGTGTTCCAACTATAGAGGGATCACACTCTTAAGCCTCCCTGGTAAGGTCTATTCAGGGGTTCTGGAGAGGAGGGTCCGTCGGATAGTCGAACCTCGGATTCAGGAGGAGCAGTGTGGTTTTCGTCCTGGTCGTGGAACACTAGACCAGCTCTACACCCTCAACAGGGTCCTGGAGGGTGCGTGGGAGTTTGCCCAACCAGTTTACATGTGCTTTGTAGACTTGGAAAAGGCATTCGACCGCGTCCCTCGGGGGGTTCTGTGGCGGGTACTCCGGGAGTATGGGGTACCAGGCCCTTTGATATGGGCTGTTAGGTCCCTGTACGACCGGTGTCAGAGCTTGGTCCGCATCGCTGGCAGTAAGTCAGGCTCGTTTCCGGTGAGAGTTGGACTCCGCCAAGGTTGCCCTTTGTCACCGATTCTGTTTATAACTTTTATGGACAGAATTTCTAGGCGCAGCCAAGGTGTTGAGAGGATCCGTTTTGGTGGCCTTAGAATCGCTTCTCTGTTTTTTGCAGATGATGTGGTCCTATTGGCTTCATCAGCTCGTGATCTACAGCTTTCGCTGGAGCGGTTTGCAGCTGAATGTGATGCGGCCGGGATGAGGATCAGTTCCTCCAAATCCGAGGCCATGGTCTTGAGCCGGAAAAGGGTAGCGTGCCCTCTCCGGGTCGGGGAGGAGGTCCTTACCCAAGTGGAGGAGTTTAAGTATCTCGGGATCTTGTTCACGAATGAGGGAAAACTGGAGCGTGAGATCGATAGGCGGATAGGTGCAGCGTCCGCAGTGAAGCGGGCGCTGTACCGGTCTGTCGTGGTGAAGAGAGAGCTGAGTCAAAAGGCAAAGCTCTCAATTTACCGATCGATCTACGTTCCCACCCTCATCTATGGTCATGAGCTTTGGGTTATGACCGAAAGAACAAGATCTCGGATACAAGCGGCTGAAATGAGTTTTCTCCGCAGGGTGGCTGGACTCTCCCTTAGAGATAGGGTGAGAAGCTCAGTCATCCGGGAGGGACTCGGAGTAGAGCCGCTGCTTCTCCACATCGAGAGGAGCCAGTTGAGGTGGCTCGGGCATCTGGTTAGGATGCCTCCTGGACGCCTCCCTGGTGAGGTGTTCCGGGCATGTCCCACCGGGAGGAGACCCAGAGGAAGACCCAGGACACGCTGGAGGGACTATGTTTCTCGGCTGGCCTGGGAACGCCTTGGGATTCCCCCAGAGGAGCTGCTCCAAGTGGCTGGGGAGAGGGAAGTCTGGGCCTCCCTACTTAGGCTGCTACCCCCGCGACCCGACCCCGGATAAGAGGAAGAAAATGGATGGATGGATGGATGGATTTCTTTAAGTTTATTTTTAGTTCAAACTTCCTTGTTTTTAACTATATTAGTTTTAAAACTTCTTTAAGTTTTTTACTCTACTACCCCCATTTTTTTTTTAGATGAGCCTGATTTGTTTGTAAAGGCTGCAAAAATGGTGAGGGCCCATTTTGCATTGGTTGCGTTTTTCCTACTAAGTTTAGACCCAGAGTTTTTTTTCGGGCCAATCATCTGCATAATGTTTAAACAGTTTTAAATTGGGTAGGCCGTGGCGTAGTGGTAATGGCAGTAGTCCCCCGATCGGAAGGTTGGCGGTTCGAATCCCGGTTCCCCACACCATGTGTTGTTGTGTCCTTGGGCAAGACACTTAACCCCGAGTTGCTCCCGGTAGGACTGGAAAGCACCTTGCATGGTAGTCTGCCGCTACCGGTGTATGAATGTGTGTAGCATTCAATGTGTGTAGCGCTTTGAGATTTTCACTAATGAAAAGCGCATTATAAATTGAATTCATTATTACTATTATTATTATAAATTATAAAAAAGGGCCGAGATGTTAGAGTATTCTAATGTTTATCATCTAAAAACTTATAACATCATCTAAAAACTTATAACATGACCTGGTCACTCCCTGAGAAATAGTTTTCATTACACAATACTTGTTTACTGAAAATGCTTTGTCTCAAAAACACTAAAAGAATGTTTTATTTTGTTTCAAAACTTGTTTGGCCAAAACTGACCAGAGCCATTGTGTGAAAGTTGTTTGAACCTGTTTTTCTTGTAAACTGCTATCTACCAAAATGAATAAAAGACTGAAAGTCCATTGCAAAGGCGGACTCGTCCTCCGACAATTTTAGGAGACGTTTCCCTCTGTGCAAAGACCTATATGAAATGCTAACTGTTGTCATTTGTGTGATTACTTTTAGTAGATGTTGCTGCAAGGGTTTGGTTTGAGAGAACCCATCAGATGGCATCTTTGTTTACGGCCATGATGTTGTCATCTGTAAACCCCTGGACATTCGGCATGTGATAGACAGCCAGGTAGATGTTCAGAACAAATCCATTTGTCTTCAAAACAACAAGGACATATTTGAAAAGATTATTGAAAATGAGAATTTAATAAGGAAAGGCCCACTACATAGGTCTCTCTCCTGTCCAGAACTTGACCTCCTGCCATCACCACCCACTGGATATGCCATATGGGATTTCTCAGGGTTAGGGGATAAAATGGAAATGTTGGATGTACCCTTTGTATTGATTATTTTTGTTGTAACTGTTTACATTTTCTTAGGCGGTTTGATTTTACCATTATGGGAAATGAAATTCAAGGGATTTGACTCCTATTACTTTTGCTTCATTACACTTACTACCATTGGATTTGGAGACATTATACACAAAACACAACAATTCTTTTTACTCACCTGGCTTTTTACTATTATAGGCATGACCATCATGTCAATGGCTTTCACGCTCAGTCAAACAAGAATTGTGAGTTTCTACCGTAAGTGCATTAAGTTTATTAGCAGGGGAAATGCTGAGAAATTTGAAAATGAAGAGTAATCATTTGATAAATTTCTGCATCATGTGCAGAGCCTTAACAGGAACCTTTGATAACTTGATCAATGCATAATTTGTTCTGACTACGTTGATGAAAGCATGAGCTAAATAAGTGTGTATGCACAACTTTTCTCCAGGTAATGAAAGTTATATTCATAAGGAATTATATCCAAAATTTTAAAGCCTATATTTTAGTTTTATCTTAAAGGTTCAGTATGCAGTTTCTGTAGAACTGCAGCAGTTAGAAATATTTTCAACAGGCAAAGCATTCTGATCCCTCCCCCTCAGAGCCATATGTGGCTCTGCCCCCTTGTGGTCTGTTGAATTTCAAATTCAAGCTCTGTTTTTATTGGCTGATTCAAATTCAAGCTCTGTTTTTATTGGCTGGTTACAAACTCTGTTTTTATTGGCTGGAAAATGGCGGGTCACCTTTTCTTTTTAGAAATGCTTATTTACCACCTGGAGAAGCAAGGGGACAATATTTTTTTTATTTTTTTTTCAGAGATTACCTGGCTAACATCAGTCTGTCAGGAGGTAGTGACAGAGTGAAGAAATATGTTCATAAAAAAAGCTACATACTGCTGCTTTAACAAGGAACACTGTATATCTTTCCAGACAGTGATATTTGATAATTCTCTAAACACCTTGTTTAACAGATTTACATAGAGGCATTCCACTTGCCTAAAATCGGTTGATAAAACTAAGAATCAGAAGGACTAGAGCCTGACACTTGGCTCATCCCACTTAAAATCCAGGGTCACCACAACAGTCTACCAGAATGTCTTAGAGGACTTCATGATTCCCTCTGCTGAGGATCTGTATGGACATGCAGATTTCATCTTCCAGCAGGACCTGGCCCCTGTCCATGCTACCAGAAGCACCGACACCTGGATTGATGTCCATGCCACAGTGCTTGACTGGCCAGCACACTCGTCGGACCTAAACCCCATTGAGAATCTATGGGGTATTTTCTAGAAGAAGAAGAGGGGCACCAGACCCAACAACAAAGAAGAGCTGACAGCAAGCATCAAGGAAATCTGGGCTTCCAGAACTCCCAGGCAATGCCATAGGCTGATTGCCTCAATGCCACATCACATTGAGGCAGTGATTAAGGCAAAGGGATTCCCAACCAAGTATTGAAGACTGACATATCGTTTTGAAAGTACCACATTTTGATTGATTTGTTGTGACCCCAATTTCTTTCTTTCTTTATTTTTCTGCAAAAACTGAGTAGTGTGGGCTGATTTCTTCACAGTATTCTAATTTTTTAAAATCCTGTTTTCGTGGGTTTCATGAGCTGGAAGCCCAAATAAACAAACAAATACCGGTACTTGAAATAATTTAAATTGTGGGCCCTGAATCTATCATTTATTAAAGATTAACTTTTTTAATGCACTTAATACCCTTAATACAACTTTTTCATGATATTCTAATTTTTTGGAAAAGGTCTGTAATATATACATACATTCATCTATAGTGATGGAGTATAAGACGCAAATTCAACAATGGCAAGACTTACAGCTGCATCAAATCACTCATCAACTGTCCACCTGGATTTAAGGCATCCCTTTCCTCAGCTCTTCCTGTTTGCCCGTTGCAAGTCTGGTCGCCTACCGCTGCTGGTTCTCGTCTCGTGCTCTCTCTCGACTTCTAGTCCTCCTCGGCATGTCTGCTCACGCCTCCGACGCTTCCGCGGACTCTCCAGTTCTCCTCGCGGCCGCCGCTGGTCCTCCTTCCCCCGCCCCCACCCGTCGGGACCGGTTGGAGTCTCCGGCCGCTTTGGTCCCCTCCCTTCACCTCCCTCGCCACTGTCGCCCGTGTCAGGCAAGCGGTCCAAGAAGCAGTCTCCTCCTCTGGCCAAGCGCGGCAGTGGCCGCTCGCGCTCCACCGATCCCACCGCGCCGGACCTGGGGCCCCGCCCCTCTACGAGCCGCTTCCTTGATTCTGCTCCGGCCGCATCCGTCCATGTGGCGGCTTCCGGTCTCCCGTCCTCCCCGTTACCGGGCCGGTCTACTAGGGCTGACCAACAGTTGTCTGCGGCTTTGGTCGCCTCGCTCGGCACCTTAAACTGTTCGATCTCAGCTCTATCTGCCCAACCTCAGGCCTCCACTTCCGCTTCGGGTCAGCCGGCCACCCAGCTCGGTCACGTGGCGTTCTCGCTCGCCGATGCCCGTCCCGGCCCGTTGCAGGGTAAGATGTATCGTTCTTTGTCTTTCTGCCGTTTCGTTTCGCCTCTGCATGTTTCCCCTTGCCTCATTCGAAAGTCGGATGACAAGCCGGGCTCCTCTGAACTCCTGTTGTCATCAGGTCCGCTTCTCTTTAACTTTTTACCTTAACTACGGCGCCATCTAATGTACGCATGGTAGAAACGCATTTGACTCACGTGCCTCCGTCCAGTTGAGGGCGCAATTGCTCCACCGTGATTTCCTCATCTTCTGAACTCGTTTTGAATTAACTTTCCCAAACCGAGACCTGCTAAACTCCACTTGGTTTTAAACCCCCTCAGCTGGAGCCTCAGAGGAGGTTGTAGTTTGACTGAAGGTGACTCCATTTATTGCCACTCTCATCACACTCTGAAACCTGCCCTGGAGTCCTGCTCTTATGCCTCTTTTCCACCGCTCGGCTCGGCTCGGGTTGGATCGGCTCAGGTCGGCTCAGTTCGGGTCGGGTCACATCTATGTTCTGTTTCCACAGCTTTTTTGTACCCCTTCTGTGGGCGGGGTCCAGAATCCTACTCGTCTTACCACATGGTGGCAGTAGTGTTCCTCAAGCTATTTACTACAGTACTAGCCACCACTAGAAGAAGAACACAATAAAGACTTTGTATCACATATTATCAATTCTATCAAAAACCACAAAGCTGATATTTTTCAAAAAAATCTAGTGTGATCACAACATGTTCATATACGAAATGTATCCTGTTGGAGTTATTTGAAATAAAATTCAATGTTTTATAGACATAAATGTGTCAACCTACGTCCATTATTTTCTACTTTGTTTCACATATTATCAATTCTATCAAAAACCACAAAGCTGATATTTTTCAAAAAAATCTAGTGTGATCACAACATGTTCATATACGAAATGTATCCTGTTGGAGTTATTTGAAATAAAATTCAATGTTTTATAGACATAAATGTGTCAACCTACGTCCATTATTTTCTACTTTGTTTCACATATTATCAATTCTATCAAAAACCACAAAGCTGATATTTTTCAAAAAAATCTAGTGTGATCACAACATGTTCATATACGAAATGTATCCTGTTGGAGTTATTTGAAATAAAATTCAATGTTTTATAGACATAAATGTGTCAACCTACGTCCATTATTTTCTACTTTGTTTCACATATTATCAATTCTATCAAAAACCACAAAGCTGATATTTTTCAAAAAAATCTAGTGTGATCACAACATGTTCATATACGAAATGTATCCTGTTGGAGTTATTTGAAATAAAATTCAATGTTTTATAGACATAAATGTGTCAACCTACGTCCATTATTTTCTACTTTGTTTCACATATTATCAATTCTATCAAAAACCACAAAGCTGATATTTTTCAAAAAAATCTAGTGTGATCACAACATGTTCATATACGAAATGTATCCTGTTGGAGTTATTTGAAATAAAATTCAATGTTTTATAGACATAAATGTGTCAACCTACGTCCATTATTTTCTACTTTGTTTCACATATTATCAATTCTATCAAAAACCACAAAGCTGATATTTTTCAAAAAAATCTAGTGTGATCACAACATGTTCATATACGAAATGTATCCTGTTGGAGTTATTTGAAATAAAATTCGAATTTTTATAATTTATTTTCGTTGTGCAAACACAGGTTTTGGAAAAAGTCAAAGCGAAACTACTTTAAATGCAGCACATTTGACCATACGTGACAATATTAAAGCGTGGTTAAGCTCAGGAGCCCTCGTACTATTAAAGTCAGCTATGAAATATATTTTATATCTGTTCATTGAGCTACATTTAAAGACATAAAGCCGCCCGCGCGCCGCGTGTTGCTCGTGGCGAACCTATTTTTTTAAAATCCTGCAGTTTTGAGCAGTACGTGATTTTATTAAGGACACGTTCAGCTGAAGACCCATCTTTGCTATAAATTTAAAAAATAATAATTGTTTTTACCGTGTTTATCATGTAAAAGTCCTGCAGTGATCGCGTCCCTCGCTTCCGTAAAAACAGCTCTCGTCTCCTCCTCCCTCCTTCCGGAGCGGGTGAGCTCGCTTCAGTACCCCTCTGAAAGCAGCCCGAAAATCTCAGGAAATCTCGCGCGGCTCCGCTCGAAATATCCGGTGGAAAAGGATGAAAGGGGGTCTCTGCGACGCACATATGACGTAACATCCGACCCGAGCCGACCGGTGGAAAAGGGGCTTTAGTCTCCATATGTTGTGTTATGTGCTATATAGGTGATGTTTGTATTTTTCTCTGCTCTTTTGTTTTATGGGATATGCTGGTGAAGATTCTCAGTCGTCCAGGACATGATAAAATCAAAAAGGCGTTCAATACAAGATCAACTGGACTTTATTTGTTGCAAAAGACGTTTCGACCCCTATCCAGGGGGCTTTTTCAATTCACTGAAACCAAAATGTGAGCGTGTGGAGTTATAACAGTCTAAAGAAATCACGCACCATCATATGTAAATTGCAAGCTGAGGTAACACATACATGTAAATTGACAGATCACACCTTAACAGTAGGGGGTTCCCTTGAAGTCTCTGGCAGAAAACACACAACTGTATGTAGATTGACAAAAAACACCTCACAAACCAACAACAGAGGTTTCTCAAACAACTTTGTTAGTCTAATTCACAGACAAGACACCTTTGCTCCCATCCGGTGTAAAACGTCTGGGAATCAACCCCAAAACTGAGTTGTAAGTCTTGGAAAGTTGAAATCTCAGACCTCCTCCTCTGTCAAGAGAAGGTTTTTCTCTCTTAACATAAACAGCTTCCTTCACACCCCTCTCAAACCATCTGTGCTCTCTGTCCAAAATTTGCACATTTTGGTCATCAAAAGAGTGACCCTTGTCCGTGAGGTGGAGATGAACAGCTGAGTTTTGTCCAGAGGAGGTTGCTCTCCTGTGTTGGGACATTCTTTTGTGGATGGGTTGCTTAGTTTCTCCAATGTAGCGGTCTGGGCAGTCCTCGCTACACTGGACTGCGTACACCACACCACTCTGTTTGTGTGTGGGGGCAGGGGCGCAACTACATATTTTTGAGGTGGATGCGAAAACATCAACGGCGCCCCCCCCCCACCACCACCACGCCCCGCGCGTGCCTTTTACCTGCCGCCTCATGCAGCTTTCCTCCCTTAGTCATGCACTTAGAAAATACAGTAGCAATATTACAGATTTTTTTACGTTACATATTATATCAGGTGATAATTTCAATGATAAACAAATAAGAAGTTTAATAAAGTACAACTATATATATCAGTAGTGGTAATCAGTGCTCAACATTTTATGTAGTGAAAATATGAAATCTTAACAGCCTGGAGTCCATGTCAGAGTTTTAACATTTATGACATTTAAACTGTTACTTTCCGTGAAAGAAGACAATGAAAGATGGTCATCAGAAATTCAAACCATCATGGTATACAGTATAGGTTTTTGTTGCCTCCCTAATGTAATTATTCCTACCTGATGTCATCACTTGTCTCCTCTATCACTGACCTCGTGTCTGTCTCCTTCACCCTTTGTCTGTGGCATTCTGCACTGTCATATGGTCAAAAAACATATATTAGTTGTAAAAATTACAGCTCTTAATACAGTTTTTAAAAATAATGTTTACATGTTATTGCTTGGGATTAAGTAGCTGTTCCCTCACTTCCACCTGCATTAGACCAACCTGTTGCCTTCCCCAGTCTGTCCTGATTCCTCTGTCATCTTCTCTTCCTTCTCTCCATCCTCACAGCTGAATGACATTAATTTTGTGTTAAGTAGGTTTAAAAATACAGCAGTCAAACCACAATAGAAATGAAACTTTAATTTAAATGATCTCCTTGTTGGATAACAGTTACTGACTGGACATTTCATCTGATCTGACTTACCAGATACATCACAACACACACCACTGTAGTGATATTAAATAAGACATTTAAACTCAAGTGTCCCTCTGCCAAAAAGGTTGGTAACATGGGTCACCAACCTTTTTGAGTCTAAGGGCTATAGTGACACTGAGGACTAATTTGTCTGATACACACATAAACTTGTACAACTCATCTTTAATTAAAGAATCAATAATAATAAATGTACATATGAGTGTATAAATTGCAGCACTGGAACATAGCTGGGAACTGCCACCACAACAGTTTAGCTTGTGTTAATGTTTCCTGAGTTTTATTTAGGTCATTCTTACACTTAGTGTGTGGATGTGTGGGACATGTATAAAATATTCATAAAAATATTAAACAAATCACGTCTTTAGGGGAGGCTACATTTATTTAACAGCCAAATATGGGACAATTCCTATTAGGCTAGCTTTAGCTAACCTGAATATTTTACAACCCTCCTGTTCTGCTAATACACTGACAGTACTTGCCTTTTGCACCCTGGATAGTTTTTTTTTCTGCCGCTCCAAAGTCAAGTGCACGAGTGAAAAAATAAAAAATAAATAAATAAATAACGCGCCTGTTAGGGGCGCGTGTTCACAGCACCTGTGTGTGAAGGGGGAGCAGAGAGATAGGAGGAGGGAGGTGAGGGAGCAGGGGGGGGGGCGCCTAAGCAGTGCTGTTTCCCTGTTATTGATCATTTCATGCAGTTAAAGAAGATGCCTGCTAGAAAAACATTTTTTCTAGAGACGGTTTTGGCGCCCCCTGTAGGGCAGCGCCCGTATGCCTTGCATAACCTGCATAGTGGCGATTTGCGACCCTGTGTGGGGGTTATGTCCTTAGGGTGGACCAGCCTCGGTCTGGCCCCGTTCACATTGCAGGCAAATCTGACCCAAATCTGATTTTTTTGCCCCATCTGACCCATATCTGATTTTTTTATGACAGTCTGAATGTGACAAATCAGATTTTTTCAAATGGGACCCAGGCCGTTTCAGTATGTGGTTTTAAATCAGATATATATATCTGATGTTTTCAAAGTGACTGCAATGGGAACGCTCATGTGACTTACATCCAACTGTTGCATCACCGATGTGAGACCGACGTCACAGTTCTGCGCCGTAGTTGGCGGGAAGCCAAACATGGCGGACAGCGTCGACGGAGCTTCTCAGTGGAAAGAAAGCGAGGTTTTAGACCTAATTAGTATCTGGGGAGACAGTTCGATTCAAGCTAAGCTTGAAGGGGCGTATCGGAATCGAGCTGTTTTTGAACGTATCGCGAAAGATATGGCTGAGCAAGGGCACCAACGGATGTGGCTACAGTGCCAAAGAAAAGTGAAGAGCCTCAAAGCTAAATTCAAAGAAACAAAGGATTACAATAAACTAAGCAGTCGTGATCGAATTACTTGTCCATTTTATGACGAGCTTGACCGTATTTTGGGGGACAAACCCAGTGTTCAGCCGAATTACTTGTCCATTTTATGACGAGCTTGACCGTATTTTGGGGGACAAACCCAGTGTTCAGCCACTGGAACTGCTCGACAGCTCTGATGATACATCTGAAGATGAAGAGCAACATAACGTGTTCGCCGACGGAGCTAGTTCAGCTAGCAGCTTTAGCGACAATGGTGAGTGAACTTTTTTCATTCATTCATTCAACCTTTATTTATACAGGCTAGCCTCGTTGAGTCACGGGGACTCATTTACAAGAGGGACCTGTCTCACTCACACCAAACAACCATCCACTCTCACACTCACACCTAGGGTCAATTTAGAGTCACCAATCAGCCTAACATGCATGTTTTTTGGTCTGTGGGAGGAAACCGGAGTACCCGGAGGAAACCCACGCATGCACGGGGAGAACATGCAAACTCCACCCAGAAAGGCCCCGGACCGGGATTTGAACCGGCAACCTTCTCGCTGAGAGGCAGCAGCTCTACCAGTTGTGCCACCGTGTTGCCCACCTGCTTTTGTCATCTGTGATTGATGAAAGTAATTTTTCAATGTGTAAATGCTCACAAAGATGACACAAATGTTAGATTGGAGTCATTGAACTTATAGTAACTGTGAATAAAGAATAAACTACACTTTTAGTTACCATGTATATGAAACAATATAATGTAATATTTGACATTATATTCGATATGTTTATGTACATCAGGTGATAAGACTCCTGCCTCGCTCCCATGTGAGTCTTCTGAGTCTGGGGAAAGCACATCTGGACTGAGTGGAAATAAATCTGCGCAGGACAATGCATCTGCCACATCCACTACAGGTAAATAATCCATATAATCCTACATTAGACTTTTGTTAATTGTCATGTTGTTTTATAAAAACTCTCTTATTCAATTATAATATCACTAAATCCCAAAATCAATGTTCTTGTTTAAAGCTTCTACATAGCCAATGTGATAAGACTTTTTTGTTCATGTGTTGGTGGATGTTACTGTAAAATTATTACACAACAGCCTTTCCATACATTTTGTCCTTCTGTTTTGTACAGCTCCATCTGCACCACCTGGCAGGAGCAGGAAACGAAAAACAAAAATGGAAGCAACACTTGAAGTTTTTGCAGAGAAGATTACCAGTGCATTGAAGGCAGATGACTCTGACCTCCTTTTAAAGATGCAAGCAGCTCAGCATGAGCATGATCTTAAAATGCTCTCTGAGTTCATGGATAGATCACAACACAGACCACAGTCACCTTTCTACCAGCCAGCAGTGCATCTTTCACACCTTTACAACCCCAGACAACCTCCTCCTCACTATACCTCTCTGTACCGCATGGATTCATCTCAGTCCCAGCCATTTCACGAGACATCCAACCCACCTCTGTCCTTCATACAAGATTTAGCTCAACCACTACATCTCAACATCAGTCCAGCACCTCCTTGCAATCCAAGTCAACCCTTCAGACCAGCATCCACAAAGCCTCAAGATCTGGTTCAGCACACACATCCTCTGCCCTATCACTACTCAGAAGATGAAACTATCTAAATTAGTTTTCACAGTTTGGTCTTCAAAGTTTGAAGTGATTCTTCGAGCATCTAGTACTGTACAATGTTTAGGTACTGGTAAATGTTTTTGAGGTGCAACTACACTTCTGCTAAGGTGTTTTCATTTCTGTGGGATAGTTTTTGTTTAGATTGTTGCATCAGTTACTTTCTTGGGTGTTACAGTGTAACATTGTGTGATATGTTGCATTTCAGAATAACAGTGTCGTCTCAAGCTGTATTAGCTAAATTTAATCTGCAATGTTTTCTGTTTTTTCTTTAAAAGTGCAGTACTGCTCAATATTTAGCTTGAATTTGTTTGAGATGCAACGACTCTTGCATTGGTGTTCTCATTTTGATACATTTTCATAGTTCCTTGTTTTCTTAGCTGCAACTATTTGCCAAATGTTTAATTTTTTAGAGATGCAACTACACTTGCATTGGTGTTCACATGTTTATACTTTTTTACAGTTGCTTTTTTATTTAGATGCACCAATTTGTCAAATGTTAAAAATGTAGCAGAATGACAGTGTGTCTACAACTACCACTTTTGATGTACGGTAGAATAACATCAGCAATGTTTTTTTTGTTAATGTTTTTTTTTACCATCCAGTAGTGCACAATGTGAAGTTGTTACAGGTGCAACAACAATTTAGCTGAGATGTTTAAAATTTTAGGCTAGTGTTTTTATTATTTAGTTATATATTGTTGTTTTAACATTTACTTCTCAGGTTTTGCAGGTGTAACAGTTGGTAAATGATGTACAGTGTTGTAGAATGACAAAGTGCGTCTTCTTCTATAACCTATTTGCTTTGCAATGTTTTGAAACCACAATTGCAGAATTTGTGAACTAAAGTAGATTTGTATTTTCAGTAAATAAAACAGTTCACTGTCCAACTTGAAAAGTTTATTTCACACTTGCTGCTCTAAAAGCTACTGTAGTTATTTCAACAAAATGATCAGCATACAATATTTTGTACATGGAAAAATTCATAATGCATATTTGTACACGGTATATGTATGAGGTAGTTGATGTTGGTATAGAGGCAAAGTGGCATATGCAGTAAGGCACATTGGGCATCCTTGAATAAGGCTAGTCAGAGAATACTGTATATGTATCAGCAGTAGTGTAGATATAAAAGTAGTGTAAATGTAAACAGTAGTAATAAATGTAAACAGTATTAATAAATGTAAACAGGGAATGTAAACAGTAGTATGACTATAGGCAGTGATGTAATACAAACATTAGTGCAAATATGAGAAGTAGTGCAAACGGAATGAGCACATGACCGAGAGTTTAGTGAATAACATATGCTGGTGAAGATTCTGAGTCATCCAGGACATGATAAATCAAAAAAGGCGTTGATCTTGTATTGAACGCCTTTTTTGATTTAGTGAATAACCCGTTTGATGACACAGAGTCCAGTGTTTAAAATCTTTGTGTTGTGTGGTAATGTGTGAGAAAGTTTTTTGTGTTAAGGCAGTTCAAATGGGAGGGGAGGCAGAGCAGGCAGAGTGTTTAGCATCCTGACTGCCTGATGAACAGAGCTGTCTCTCAGTCTGCTGGTTCGAGCCTGGAGACTTCTCAGTCTCCTCCCTGATGGCAGCAGTCTGAAGCAGCTGTGTAGTGGGTGTGTGGGATCACCTGCCATGCAGAGGGCTTTCCGAGTGAGGCGGTTGCTGTGTAAGTCCTGCAGTGAGGGGAAGGAGGTGCCGACGATCTTCTCAGCTGCTCTCACGATGCGCTGGAGGCTCTTGCGGCAGGATGCAGTACATGCACCAAACCACACAGTGATGCAGCTGGTCAGGACACTTTCTATGGCACCTCTGTAGAAGGTGCACATGATGGGGGTTGAAGCTCCAGCCCTTTTCAGCTTGCGGAGAAAGTAGAGATGCTGGTGAGCCTTCTTGGCCAGTGATGCAGTGTTCCTGCTCCAGGACAGGTCCTCTGAGACGTGCAC
>JBBPBX010043982.1:9105-27665 GCA_038048925.1 Garcialebias charrua
AACTGTATAATGTACAAGGATCTAAGATATACACTAAGAATATAAGTTGTGGTAAACACATCTACTTCTGTTTCACCTCTTATTTCACCTCTCCACGGTTTTTCACATTTACAGTACAGTAGTTGTTTTTTTGGTTTTACAGCTTATAGCCTTTGACACTTGCCATGTTTGAAAAAAAGGTTTTGTTTCTGTCTAAAATTTTAAAACAATGGCACAAAGCGGATCAGGAAATTCAGTATAATCTAAAAAATCAAGAACCAAACTTTAAAAATATCCAGTCACCAATAGGAGATGAAGGTCTCATTCCTAAATCTGAAGAAATCTACAGAGCCATTCCTTCTTTCAGTGTCTGAATGTTATCTCCTCTGGTACAGAAGCTCTTGGTGAGACTGAATCATCCCTCTGCCCTTTGTGTCTGAGGCAGAGTGTCCTGATCTTCCTTCTCCTCATCCTCAGCGCACAGCCCAGCCCTCATTACAGAACAGACTCGTCATCACTGGGCTTTACTTTGACAGAGGTCACTCCTAATGAGAGCATCTTTCACTGAACATTTTACAGCTAAAAGCTAATGTGGTTAACTGTGTATTGATGAGAGAAAGGAGTTAAACTAGTGTTTTGGTTTATTGTTTTTAATCTGTAAAAGTGATTTTTCAATTTTTCTGTCAGCTGTACTTTTAATTGGCTGCATGTGATGCTGGAAGGGTGGTATCTTGGTCTTCCTTACGCCAAATTTACACTACATGCGTTCCGGCTCCGCCCCGCTCCGGTCCGGCCTCCGCAGCAAATACGCACCCATTATAATCAATGACAGAATTTACACTGGCTCCGCACTGCGGCGGCGAGCTGCGCCGAGCGGACGGCAGTCCGTCAAAATTAGAAATATTTCTATTTCTGCCGGACACCGGAGCTGTGCCGGAGTCAACTTTTGAAGATTACGTCGCACCAACAGGAAAAGGAACGAGCACAACATCCGTATTTACAAAATAAAATCACCACGGGCGGACTAATCCTAGCTCTATACGGATTTATTTGTACAAAAATGCTGTCAAACTATCATTTATGACTACGCCTACAAACGCAATACAAGAAATAAATAAATAAAAAGTATTTTATTCTGAAATGTAATACATCACTTCCTGTTGCTCAAACCATGTCCTGTCGCTCATTTACGAGAGAAGATCAAGGCAGCAGTCTCTACTGTTGTTCTCCTTCTTCCACCGAATGAATTGTTTTGTTCTGACTTACTTATTTATCACTTGATTTATCGCGCGATCTCGCAATTCCCGCGCATGCGTCTCGGAGCGGCGCATCCAGGCGGACCTGAGCGGAGCGGAGGTAGTGTAAACTGGACTTTGAGACGCTCAGCTGCGACCTGCGGAGCGGAGCCGGAACGCATGTAGTGTAAATTTGGCGTTAGTCCCACACGATAGGTTCCCTTTCAGTCAAGTTCTCTCGGTGCAACATACTTGCTATGGGAATTGCCCCCCGCGCGATTACCTGAAGGAATACATTCACGCCTTTACGGCTAGGGCGTCAGCTTCGCGCCAGAGGCCCCGCCCTCTGGGTATTTAAGCGGCTGACGCCCATCCATCTTTCTCTTTTTTGCCCTTCACCTCGCTTAAACCTGAACTACCTCTCTTCGCGGGACTTCTCTGTTGCTTCATCGCTCAACCAGAGGTGAGCTTGCTCCCTACACAGAGCGTACAGAGAATTATTCCTACGTACTGCTGGACTAGCGAAAGCTAGTCCGGCACATTTTCTCTTAACCCCGAAGTATTTTCTTCTCCTCTCTCCACAGACTGCTTCGCTCGACGGCGCTAACTGCGAACAACCGCTACCCCTGCTAACTCGTAGCGGGCTAGCCAGCGAAAGCGACGCGACGGAGGAGACGTCTCAAATTAAAAGAAAAAGGATTCTGGAAGGACTCGCTCGCCTTATCTCGGACATGCCTCCGGAGAAAGGAAAGCGAAAGACAAGACTTCCAAGGAAAACCAGCAGAACAACAAGCCTAACTTCGTGCGCCTGTCCTAGCGGATGCGGTTTCTCCCTCGCAGCGACGGACACCCATGAGGCCTGTCCCGTCTGCTTGGGAATGTTACATGCAAAACAGCGCTGGATGCGTCCGTTTTTTGCCCACACTGCAGCCAGATTCTGTAGGCGGTGCTGCGGCACCAGGTCGACCTCGTTGCCAAGGCCATGGGCACCCCAGCAGTGCCAGCGGATGCGGACACCACCGAGCCCCTCACTCCCACGCCGGAGCTCGAGAACATGGCTCTGCACGACAGCACACAAGTCGAATGGGGTGACAGCCCTGACGTGCTGGCTCCTATGGTGGACTTAACAGTCAAATTCGACACTCGAGGCATGATGAACGAGGACGAGATCTCGATTTCAGCCTCAGGCAAATTTTCCGCGGAGGACGCAGACGTCGAATTCGAGGAACAGGGAGAAGACCTCTCCCAAACCCCGGTACCTGTGCTCCCGGAAACTGACTTTTCCATCCCTGCTCTGTTCGACCTGTGCCACAGAGCAACGGACGCGCTGCACATCCCATGGCCAGAGCCTCCGCCTCGTCAACAGGTCACGAGGCTGGCAGGAAACTATTTTTACTCAAAGCAGCAGGCCGCCACGAGGCAAAGGATGCCCGTGTTCCCGGACTTCCTCACAGAACTAACTCGCACCTGGCCTCAGCCCAGAGCTCCCATGCTCTTACCACTCTCACAGTTCCTCGACGTGGACGGGATGGATGAGGTGGGAATAGCCAACGTGCCTCAAATTGAGGACACACTGGCGTCTCACCTGGCTCCCAAGTAATCCGGGACAAAACCAACTCTTCCTAGCAAAGCTTGTCGAGCTTCAGCTTCTCTGCTCGAGAAATGCTACAGAGCTCAGGGACTCGCGGCGCGCGCCATGAACGCGCCCGCGTTGATGCAGGCGTACCTGGCTGAAAAACTGCAACAGCTCCAGGTAACGACAGACAAGCAAGCTACCGCTGACTTGCTGGATGAAGCCCGCAGGGCAACAGACTTCGTGCTCCGCATGATGGGAACAGCCGCTGTTGCTCAAGGCAGAGGCATGGCGGAAGTGGTCATCGCGATACGCCATCTGTGGATGACTTTAACTGATCTCCCCGAGGGACAAAAGGTGCCTTTTCTCCACCACTCGATAGAACCGACGGGATTGTTTGGGAAAGCTTTGGATCGAATTCAGACCAAGCTGGACCAAAGGCGCAAACAGGCTGAAGCTCTCCGGGTGGGCATTCCCAGGAGAAGCTTCCCCCCCCCAGGGAGTCTGCTGGAGGCAGACCTGCGCAGCCTCGACACCGCTCGGCAACGCGTGCCCCACCGCAGAAGCGGCCGGCGTACGAGGATGAGCATCGGCAGAGACCACCGCCGGGCCCACCTCGCACCGAACACGCATGGAGCAAAAACAGGTTTGTCCCCCGCCAGGCGGTCAGACACAGGGCCTCCTCGGCGAACCGGGACACCAGACAAAAGCGTGCCTGATGAACCAGGTTCACGTCTTGACTTTACACGATCACCCGCCCACGCGGTACGGGAAATGATCTCTTCATGTCCAGACTTTATTTGTAGCACGGTACAAAAAGCTGGTAACTCTGTTGCATGCACAAATCATGTTTTTCCTGCTGTGAGTGACATAAAGTCATATACAGTATGTCATTACACATAAGCATGAATAAAGCTAAAAAAACAGCCCCTCTCTGTTTTATTGACTCTAAAAAATAAAAATAAAACAACAACAACAAAACACAAGTAACTTCAGCAGAACAGGTACCTCTGGCCTGCCAGCCGTCATAAGGGGAGGGGGCCGTCCCCCCCCCCTCTCTCGCGGCTCACGGGGTGTTAGCCTAATCAATGAGCCCCGGCAGGGTACCTCTGCTCCGTCTGTAGCGGACAGGCACAGAGGCGTCTGCAAGCAGGCCACCCACCCCTCATGGAGACAGGTGAGGGGGGTCACGTGCTCAAACCCCCGCTCCATTGTGAACGATGGGGCGGTCAATACACTAACCAAGCAAACACGTGACATGTCCGCGCCTCAAGGAGGCACGCCAACAGAATCTAACGAAGGGGGCCACGTTAGAAGCCCACAGGCAACCACAAGCTTCACACGTTCACAAAAGCAATTGTGTTCAAACTGCTGTGTGTGTAAACAAATCAGAGCTGAATCAGATTCCTCTTCTGTTATTCGAAGGGAACTGGGCTCTCTATCACCAAACAATTTAAAGTCTGCCAAGCACAAAGAATCATCTCCACGTTCTCACGTTGCAGCTGTCCCTTTATCATTAATGAGCGACACGCAATGTCCAAGCAGTGATCCGGCAGCACATGACCTTTCTCACTGTGCTGGTTCAGCTTTGCTCTTAAACAATATTCCCCCAATGGGTGAAACACAGACCCTGACCAGTTTGTCTGGTTCCAACGCTCTGTTAAGGCCGAGGACCAGTAAACTGGACCCATCCAGGAAACAGATTGGGGTCAGGAGATCTGCTCGTTTACAAAACTCGCAGCTTCTCAGTCCCATGACCCCAAACAAGGAGAGAGAAAACAGACATTCTGCTCCACTTCTGTCTAATAAGGATGACAGGTTGCATCTGCCCTCGATCACTCTCGATCAGAGCAACCTGGTAGCACATCGACAAAAAGGCCTTCTCCCCAACTTGGTTGACCCCCAGGGGGTCACAGCTTCCAGAGCCCCTGGAGGGGAACTGGACACACCAACTGCTCTTCTTCAGGGTCAAACTATGTCACCAGAAGGAGAAGTCTCGCCACTTAGGCTGGGAGTTGTTAAAAATTTCAGCTTGTTGGCAGAAAAGAACAAGCTAGTGGCATCAGGCCTACCAAACAATGTGGTAAAAACCATCCAAAATGCCCGTGCTATGTCAACACAGTCTCTCTATGCACAGAAATGGAGTATTTTTGAAGCTTGGTGCACAGAAAGAAATATTATTTCTTACTCATGCGACCTAGCTCAGCTCCTGACTTTCCTTCAGGACTTACTGGAAAAAGGTCGTTCTTTCTCAACGATTAAAGTTTTCCTATCAGCTATTTCAGCCTGTCACGAAGGCTGGGGACACAGGACACCTGGTGCGCATCCAATCATAATAAGATTTATGAAGGGCGTGCTAAGAATGAAACCACCCAGCAGGATCCTGACCCCTGGTTGGGATCTTAGCCTGGTCTTGGGGGCTCTCTGTGATCCTCCATTCGAGCCACTGAGCGAGGTTAAGATAGATTTATTATCTTATAAAACCGCTCTACTCTTGGCCCTTTGCTCGGCGAAACGCGTGGGTGACCTCCATGCATTGTCTGTACATTCAATGTGTACCAGATTCACCCCTGATGGGTCAAAGGTCACCCTAAGGCCTAATCCCGCATACAGCCCCAAGGTCTTGACTTTTAACCATAGGAGTCTGGACTTTGATCTCTCCTCCTTCCCACCTTTGCATGTCCTCTCTCAGGAACAGGAAAGGCTGAAGGCTCTCTTTCCCGTGAGAGCTTTACGCACATACATGCAGAGAACAGCCAAATGGAGAAAAACAAATAAACTGTTTGTGTGCTTTGCAGCACCTGCTACCGGAAAGGCCCTATCAAAACAACGCCTCTCACATTGGGTGACTGAGGCCATTAAAAGGGCGTACAGTAGCAAAGGTCAACAGGTGCCCTCTGGAGTGCACGCTCACTCGACTAGGGGCTTGGCCACTTCGTGGTCACTGTTCAAGGGTGTACCAGTTGCAGACATTTGTGCTACTGCGAACTGGAGCTCATTAAACACTTTTGCAAAGCATTACAGTTTGGATGTTACTGCGTGTGATGTCACTCAGGCTGTTCTTTCTAACACACAGTAGAAAGTAGCCTTGAGATGCCTGCTGGTCAAGGGCAGACGTTCACACTAGCATGCATTTTACTGAGCATTTCAAGGGCGTGAATGAATTACGTTCCCATAGCAAGTATGTTGCACCGAGAGAACTTGACTGAAAGGGAACTGAAAGTTATGCACCATAACTCATGTTCCCTGAAGGAAGGGAACGAGGTGCAACATATCTGGCCCTTTTCAATGCTGAAAGCTCGGTGAAGTGCAATTTTGGAGAAAGATGGATGGGCGTCAGCCGCTTAAATACCCAGAGGGCGGGGCCTCTGGCGCGACGCTGACGCCCTAGCCGTAAAGGCGTGAATGTATTTCTTCAGGTAATCGTGCGGGGTCGCAATTCCCATAGCAAGTATGTTGCACCTCGTTCCCTTCCTTCAGGGAACATGAGTTATGGTGCATAACTTTCAGTTTCTCTCTCTTCTTTCTTGTGTGGTTTGTTTGTGCTTTACATAGATTAAATTAGATTTTAGACTGACTGAAAGTCGAAAGTCACTGAAGTAGATGAAATTCAAAGAATGCAATTGAAAAAAGGCATATTGCCCAACTCCTTTTATTTCCAGAGTTTTACATTAAGGGAAAGGCAGAATTTTAAAACCATGAAACCAGGAAGTAATTGCAAAATGGAGAACACAGAGGAGCTTAAACAGAAACAGGTGCAACAAAATCAGCTATATACAACTACTCTAAGGTAAGTAAAAAATTACATCCATTACCCCACATTGTGACAGAATCAAGTTGACTCCAGTAAGCCATGAAGTACATCCAGTGATTACTTTCTGTAAGAATCGTTGAAATCTCTTTAGTAGTTCATGAGGTATTTTTGGGAACAAACATGAAAACGCAAACACAGACAAGCAAAATTATAATCAAGAGCTATAACACTTCACAAAAAGACAAACCAGTTGATACCAGTTGATAATTATAACTGGAGACATGAACTTTTTCTCAATTATTATTCACGAGCATGAAACATTTTCCATCCACTGAGCCCAGCTTGGACTCTATTGATTTTTTCTCCAGTGGGCGAGAGTGAACTCTTACAAAATGAAGGACCAAAAGAAAAGAAAAATGGCGTTATTGACTTAAAAAAGTGATTAAGTTCAAAAGTGACTGGCCTCAGCATGGTGGCAGTGGTGCAGCTCAACAAACTCACACTGTCCCTCTGCATTAGAAATTAATCTACAACACCTGCTCTACATGCATTCCCACTGTGTTATACGGATAAAAAAGCCTTGTCAGCACTGCACTGTGACAGTTTATCACCACTCTGCTTAATTCCTAAACAGCATGTTAGCATTTTTATCCCAGTCCTGCAGCAGTGGACTCGAACAAAGTCAGGTTTGATGCCCCATGAAAACACTAATGAGTCTGTTAGGGACAAAAAGTCAGTGACCAGGAAATGAGACACACAAGAGCAGTTGGATTCATGTAAGTGCTTTGTATTTTGTGTAGAAAAACTCCAGGACGATTTATTGTAATATATTCTTTACATGTTCTCTATCAAATTCATTTATTCATTCAACCTTTATTTATACAGGTTAGTTAGTCTCACTGAGTCATGAGGAATCATTTTCAAGGAAAGACCTGTTTTTGACAGAGAAAGCGCAGACAACAATAATTCAACAAAAACAATTAAATCAAATTACAAGTAGTTATAAAAAGAGTCAAATTAAAGGATCAATATGTAAGTTATTTTTTAAACATATTTCTTCACTCTGCCACTATTTTATGATAGATAGATGATTGACAGGTAATCTCTGAAAAAACTATAGTCCTCTGGCGTCTCCCGGTGGTAATAAAAGCATTTATAAAAACCAAAGCGCCCCGCGGTTAACCAGCCAATAAAAACAGAGTTTATAACCAGCCAATAAAAACAGAGCTTCTAACTTCTCACGCTCCTAACCCACCCCCCCAACCCACGCCCCCACCTGCGAGCCCGGAGCGGCTGCGCAGGTTCTCGTTGAAATAATTGCAAAGCGATGCAGGACTGTTTTATATGTGACACAAATGTATTAAATTCCCCTTCTTCATCCCTTATCTGGACTATTCTTTTGTTTTTTTGCCAAAAGTCAAGTGATCGCTCACTCCTCTCCTCTCCCTCCGCTGAGTGCATTGAATGAGGAAATGGCTGAGGTTGTCACGAGCGAATTAAAGTCAGGTTTTACGTGGCTGCTCCAGTCCCTGCAGATTTTCTGGTGTTCTGGAGTGCTGGACCAGCGCTCCATGGTTTTATTTTATTTTTTTAGAACGTTTTATTAACATATAAACACAGAATATGCAGCGGCTCCGACAGGAGCTGACAGCGGAGGCGGAGCTGATCTCAAGTTCAGCAGACCACGGGGGAGCAGCCATATATGGCTCTGAGGGGGAGGGAGCAGAAGGCTTTCCCTGTTCAAAATTTTTCTGTGTTTTGGTCATACAGAAATCGCAGACAGCAGCTTTAAAGTGCACATACATGACCATTTTTAACTCAATGTGATTGAGGGTTCATAAATATAAAACAAATATGGGAATCGTATANATATATATATTATACAATAATTAAATCTATATCATGCACATACATTCAAACAAGACTGCACAGAAACTGATGAACTTACGGCTGAACTGTGACAACAGAGAAGTGGTGTTAAATTCAGAAGCCTTCATGTCCCAGCTGGAGGAGGATGGTGGAGGATTATTACAGCTGAAACCAGGTACTGCACAGCCTGATGCTTCAGCTATGAAAATGTAGTGATGTTATTTAATAATAATAATGTCCTTTTCTGTCATCTGTGTATGTTTCCCATACACAGACGAAATTTGTCTCTGCATTTAACCCAACCACCACCAGGTGGTGCAGTGAGCAGCCATAGAAAGCGCCCGGGGAGCTGGAGAATTAGGTGTGCACTCATAGACACCCCAAGGTGTGTAGTGGCCGGGGCGCGAACCCGCGTCCTTCGGGTCCCAAGTCAAAAGCCCTGCCACTACACCATCTTGGCTCCGACAGAATTTGAGTGAAATTTCGTTTTTGATGTAAAGACTGAGTGCAGTAAAACTTGCACATAACGTTAGAATAAACAGAAAATAAAACAGATGCTTCAAAGGGACTCATCCTTTTTAAACTATAAGTAATGTTGAATAATTATTAGATGGATACATTAATTAAAGCAGTACCAATCAGTGCTCTGTGGACGATGTGAACGGGTTCCATCACGTCCTCCTCTGTCCTGACAAGTCGCGGCTTGACACCTGCTTCCTCGTTGGTAAGGCTTCATTAAATACAGCTGCAGACATAAATTAGAACCTGCTGTTTATTGTTTAACACCCTGAAATAACTTTGGCTTCCCAAACTGACTAAAAATCGCTCTATTCTTCACTCAGATTGCTAAATTCGTCCGGTTCTGTATCGGTCGCCATGTTGTTTACAAAGTGCGCACTGAGCAGCGTGTCATCTCCTTACGTCACGTGACGTATTGCGGAAGTTCTCGGAAAATGTGGGCGTGTCCCAGCGACAAAATTACCATAACGTGTAATGAAATTTTAATATATTTATAATTTATTTTGCAAAAACGAACATAGTTCAATGATAATATATATATATATATACATATATGTATATATATATACATGTATATGTATATATATATGTAGTGCAAAATGATGCATAGTTACAACATGATGTCAGTGCAGCTTTAAGTTCCACATAAAACAAGATAAAATCCTAAAAACAAGAACATATTTGCATTGATTTTTCTATTGACATTATCAAATGTTTAAAATCCCTTAAGGAAATCAAATTGGACAGGTTCAGATCTTTTTGCAAGGTGTTTCAGGTTACAGGAGCTGAGTAGGAACAGGCCTTATTTCCTAATTCAGTCTGCACTGAGGGAATGCTGCAGGTACTGAATCCCTGAGAATGCACACTGTAACTGCACTGACTATGTAACATGTAGGAGGATATATAAGAAGGCATCAGACCAAGAAAGGATTTATAGATGAAGATGTACCAGTTTAGATAATGATGACCAACTGAGCAGTGAGAACAGAGTGCAGTGATGGGTACAGTAGGTACAACCAGTTATGAATCTTAGCATACTGTGGTAGACAACATCCAGCACCTGCAAGGAGCTTGCAGGGGCATTCAGGTAAATAATATCACCATAGCTTGTAGGAATGTTGCAGCTACAAGGTGTTTCCTGTCATTCAGAGTTATGCAAGATCTATTAAAAAAATAATTTCATGTTCTTTATCAAGCTTTCAACATGTGTATTAAATGAGATGTGAATCAATTAAAATTCTCAGGTATTTGTAAGAATCCACAAACTCAATAGGAACACCATGCATGGATAAGATAGGAGGAAGAACTGCTGGCACCAACTTTCTGTTTGAAAACAGCATCCCTTTGGTTTTATCAGCATTTAGCACCAGCTTGAGATGAAATAAGTCTGATTGAATTATGTCAAATGCAAACTGTAGAAGGTGGAAAACCTTGGCATCTGTGTTAGTTTGGCATTAAACAATTGTATTTTCAACAAAGAGATGCAAGAAAGCATCAGGAATATTTTGACCTACATTATTTATATAAATTGTAAAAAGAGTGGGTCCTAAAACTGAGCCTTGTGGTACACCATTAGTATCAATTAAATAACTAGATGAAGTACCCTTTGTCAAACACATTGCTTTCGATCTGAACAAATACCGATCTGGTGATCATTTTTTCTTAATTCTCTTCTGTTCTACCCTCCATTTCTACAAATGTTAACATTGGTTCTGTGTGTTTCCTGTTCCCTGTTTGTCTTTCCCACCTTTCCCTTCCTATTTGTATCTATTTTCTCCTTTGTTCCAGCTTAGCCATCCAGTCTAAAGCTTAAATTGAGGAAACATTGTGCATTCTTCAGAGCCAAAATGCACCAATGGGTTGTGACAGGCGCACAAACAGAGCCTCGCTCCGACAGGGCAGAGGATTTGCTGCATCCTCCAATCTACCAGCAAATAACCCTGCCTACATGCAAATTCAAATGTCGGATTACTTTCTCCTCAAAGGTAGTGTCAGCTCTGTGAATGAGTGAGATCGTAGAAACAGGTAATAGTTTTTGGCAGATTGTTAGGTTTACTTACTGTATGGAGTCGGACTCTTCTACCTGAAGGTACAATGTGGAAAAAAAAGACATATGTAATATGAATACGTAAAAATGTAAAAATGTGCTTTTGTGTCTCTCAAATGTGAATGAGATTATTTAAATTAGAGAAAAAAAACTGTTGATAAAAGTTAAAACCATTGCTGAATATTTTTATATAATAAATACCATATGACGATTTTTTTTTTTTTTAAATTCTTCCATTTAAAAAAAATGAAAACTATGTACACAGAAAGCATAACATATTGTAACTAATCCATCCATTCATCAGCTACCTGTGTAAAAATAGTTTCTCTAGCAATGCATAACACAACCCAGTACACATCTGTTACTAATCTAGGAAGTACCTAGTATGTACCTGAATACTTCCCTGTGACATATAGGATATGTTCCTGGTAGGTGCCTGGTAGGGTGTGTATTTGGTACATACCTGATTTTTTTATTTATTTTGTATTCCTCGTCGCAGAACAAAGAGCGGGAATTGGAAATACCAGCCGTTCTTGCATGTTTTTAAGCATGATAGCTTAAAGCTGCAGTCTGCAGTTTCTGTAGTGCAGTCTGTAAGTTTTCTAAAAATATATTTTTAACATATTTCTTCACTCTGTCACTATCTCCTGACAGACTGATGTTAGACAAAGTAATCTCTGAAAAAAACTATAGTCCCCTTGCTTCTCCAGGTGGTAAATAAGCATTTCTAAAAAGCCACAGTGACCCGCCGTTAACCAGCCAATAAAAACAGAGTTTTTAACCAGCCAATAAAAACAGAGCTTCTCACTTCTCACGCTCCTAACCCACGCCCCCGCCTGTCCCAGCCCGCGGCCGCGCAGGTTCTCGTTCAAAGTATTGCAAAGCGATGCAAAACTGTTTTGTATGTGACACAAATGTATTAAATTCCCCTTCTTCATCCCTGATCTGGACTTTTCTTTTGTTTTTTGCCAAAAGTCAAGTGATCGCTTCCTCCTCCACTGATCCATGACTGAAATGATGAGGAAATGGATGAATTTGTCACGAGCGAATTAAACTCGGGTTCAACGTGGCTCCGCGAGGCTCAGCAGATTTCCTGGTGTTCTGGTGTGCTGGACCAGCGCTCCATGTTTTTATTTTATTTTTTAGAACAGTTTATTAACATATAATCGCAGAACTTCGCAGCGGTTGAGACAGGACATGTAGTGGAGGCGGAGCATTCAGAAACTGCAGCGAGAGCACTTGCTGCAGTCCCTCTCCTTTTTTAAACAATTGTATTTTCAACAAAGAGATGCAAGAAAGCATCAGGAATATTTTGACCTACAAATGTGAATGAGATTATTTAATGGGAAAGGTGGGAAAGACAAACAGGGAACAGGAAACACACAGAACCAATGTTAACATTTGTCCCTCCCCACTCAGAACCATATATGGCTCTGAGTGGGGAGGGACCAGAATGCTTTCCCTGTTGAAAATTTTCCTAAGTGCTGCGTTCTACAAAAACTGCAGAGTGCAAAATAAGCATGGTACCAACTTCCTTTTAGGTCGGGTCCTACACTGTGTGAGATAGGTTCTTTTCAAAAACTGGGTTACCATGTCAAAACCTAAGATGGCCAAAAACAAACAAAAAAAAAAATAATAAAAATAAAAAAATCCATAAATTAGCTGCAGCATTGTATAAGCGTGTGAAAAAAGTAGCGGCTTATAGTCCAGAAATTATGGTATTTGATTTTGCCTAAACAACACATTCCTATAGAACTGCCAATGATCTGATGACATCAGTTTAGAATCAATATTTTTTTATTTTATTTGTTATTATTCACATACATGCACAAATCCTTGTGTTACAGAAACAGAAGCTGCAGCAGGGTTATGAATAATTTGCATCAATCTCTGAACTACTGGATGAAATTAGATTTCCCAGTCGCAGCCGTGCTTTCCGTGTCGTGTCAAACCATCTATCACCACATCGATTTACCTCCCCTGGCACTGCAGCAGACAAGTGATGAAGTTTGGCCTCACTCATAATCTTGTTATTGCTGCACTTCCCTCCTCTGGACCAAGGCCAAAACACATATTACACAAATAAAACAAGAGGAAGACGGAGCAGGGCGGGAACAGTTGTCTCTCTGCTCTGTCACTGAGTGCTTTTTGATCAAAGACAATCCTTCACGTTTCTGTCCAAATCTGGAGGAAGGCAGAGGAACGGTCTTCAGTTTGTGTTTTTTTCTGCTTTGAGGTAAAAGCAGAAAGTGCAGCATCCAACCTGTTAGACTCATATTTATTTGACACTCAAACTGCTTTATAAGTTGTAAAATAAAAGCTTATTTACTGGTTGTTTTACAGCTACTATGCTCTAAACGTAAAAAAATACATAAAAATAAAAGTGTCAGCACCTTATACCTCCCACAAAGTCATGCCAGAGGGAGCAGCACCAACAAATTTTACATTTATTACATTTACGGCCTTCTTTCAGGACACAGCTCACCTTCGTTATGGAAATATGACAACACAGAAGACAAGAAGCACACTGCGTGAAGAGGTACTTAATAAATGCATCACACCCAACTAGATTTATCATCCAAAGAAACATTTCTCCTTGTATAAAAACTTCAGCTTATAATCTTTAAAAAAATAAAATAAAAATACAGGTCAAGCCTTGAGGTATGGACAAATGTCACTCTGCTGCATCAATGAACTTTTCTTTGACATTTCAACCGAATCACTGAAAGCAGTTCAGGATGGACAGAAACTACACCCGTGGCTATTTTTTAATAACTTGAGAGTAACAAGTTGTTCTTGTACGATCAACCGAAAAGAAACAGCTCTTCCTGAAAGACATTTTGAGATTTTCAAATTAAAAGCTAATTGCTGACCGTAATTAATTTCCCATTAGTAAGTAAGAAAGTAAGTAAGTAAACTTTATTTATATAGCACCTTTCACAGACATAAATTCATAAAGTGCTTTACAAAAAGGAATACACGTAATAAAATCATAATAAAATCATAAACTCTAAACATGCTGTACAAAAAGGTCACACATGATGAACAATAAAATCGATAAGCACAAGTAGCCTGTTTGAAAAGATAAGTCTTAAGACTTTTTAAAAATGCATCAGTTGACTCGGAGCCGCGCAACTGCATCATTTATCTGCGTTGCTAGCAAGTGTAAAAACATGCAGAGGAACTAAAAACTAAGCATAATAAAACCATTTTAGACAAATAATTAAATATGTGCTTTGTAATGGACCTGGGTTGTAATGTTGCACATATTTTAACATTTAAACTTTAACCATTTTGTCTCTGACATTGAGATAAAACTTGACCTCCACATTCTTACTTTATGCTGTGAGACATAAAGGGCACATAGCACACTTGACATTTAAACACTGGATGCAAGAATCTGTGATAAGCTAAATTGACTAGTATGAGAAAAGGTCGAAGGTTAAAAGGGTAAAACTGTTCAAATGAGTTTATGAAAAGTCTTAATATTAACATTAGTATAACCACTGTTTTTAATAAGCTTAAAGCTTGTGTGTAGTCGCTGGTGGGGTTCTTCCGGTTCTCCCCTTTGGTCAGATCTGGGGGGTGGGAGAGTTGTTCGTCCTGTCTGGGTGGTCCTGGGGGCTCTGCTCTCGGGGTCCTTCTTGGGGTCTTGGGCTCTGGTCCCCCATTATGTCTGCCTCTGGTCTTGGGGAGCGGATCTCTGATGCTTCACAGTCGCTATTGAATGTTCTATTAGAGAAACCTTATTCACTTATGCATGCTCACAACTAGGGCTGTGCGATATGACGATATATATCGTGGGGACGATAGAAACGTGTCTATCGTGCTACTTTCCTTCTATCGTCTCTATCGTGATAAATAAGAATAAAAAAATAACTGTCGCAAAGAAGCTTCATATGTGGTTTTGCGAGATGACGGCGCTGCTTTGTTTGACGCACGCGCGGGTTTGCGACACATGCTTTACGTTGTTAAACTCGAGAGCAACAGAGCCGCACGCGCATGAAGCCGGTGTCACAAGGAGAAAACAGCTGCACAGGCAACCCGAGGAAGAACTTTTACCAAAAAGAGGGGGAAGCTCACCTTGTTAGCTTCCATTATTTAGCTCCGCTGAAACTCTGAGACAAAATGGGTCCAGAGGACACGAACCCAGAGTCCAACAGAGTCCGAACTCGGGTCCAGTTAACCAATACAAAACAGACCAGAGACACAACAGAACCGGAATCAAACGCAACGTTTTCTCTTTTCTGTTTCTTGCTTTGTTTACTCAAACTTCAGAGCGGATTTCTTCTTCGTGAGTTTCATTAGCAGCTGTTGTTTTACCGCCACCTGCAGGAATAATTTGGACCAAAGTAGAAAAGGAGTTGTTTGTTTGTTAGTTTATTCATTTTATAATATGAAATACAACAATTAACGTATTCATAATAGAAAAAAATAAAAAATAAAATGAAAGGTAGCAGATGAAGAATAAATCTTATTAAATATGCTCCTTATTCATCTAATAACAGTTCAAACAATATTTTCTATAATAACAAAATAAGTAAATAACTCAGTCAATTTTCAATTCACATATATCACACATTAAATTAGATTAATTTATATTTTTTTAGCAATTCATTTTTTACCAGTTTCTTAAATACAAGGAATGATTTGGCTTCCTTAACATTTGTCATTTGTCATTAAGTCATTCCATAATCGTACTCCTTGAATTAAGGTAGATCTTAGGTAGATCTAGTTTCTACTTTGGTCCAAATTTCCTTGTTCTTTTTGTTCACATTCTTATAATTGTAACTATCTGTAGTAAAATAATAAAATAAAAAAACTTTGGTCCAAATTTTTCCTGTACACACACACACACATCGTGTTGTATATATCGTGATATATATCGTTATCGTGATATAAAAAAGTCCATATCGTGATATATGATTTTTTTCCATATCGCCCAGCCCTACTCACAACCACACACAAATGGATGCAGGGATGTATATGTATGCAGGGATGTATATGTAGATATCATATGTAGATAATGTAGATGGGTATGTGACTGCATATGAATGTATATGTATGTATGTATATATTTGTAGCTATAGGTATATATATATTTATAGAAATCTACTGTAAAGCCATGAATGTTATGGGTCTTTTATGCATATGTGTTTTGTTGCTGTGTTCTGTCATGTACTTTGCAGGATTGCAGATGGCGGTCGGGTGTTTTTGCCTTGTGCTCTTTTTGCGGATAATTGTTGTGTTTTGTAGTCTTACTTTCTGTCTTTCCTTTCTTTCTATCCTTTAAAAAAATTAATAATGGTGTGAAGAGGATGGCTGTAAGGGGAGAAGGGAGGCCATCTATAAAAGGGGGGGGGGGGAGCTTAAAGGAGTATATTGTACTGGTAAATTGCAGGGCAAACACTTTCATGGCTTATAATAAACTGGTTTAACTTCTACTAAGTGGAGTTGGGGATAAATAAAGATAAATATTTATTCCTCAAGCTGATCATTAAAGCAGGGCTCTGTGATGTGATTTGCTCTTGAGATTCATGTACAGGGAATGAACAGATATTTGTCATGAAAAACAAAGATAAACGAAAACTCCTAGAATGAGAATCTCAAACGAAGTTAAAGAGCAGAGCTGACAGAGTTCACTTAAATGAAAAAATGCATTATTCCATAGAAACTATAAGGGAAAGCGATCACTGCAGAGCAGCAGATTGAAAACTGGGAGACAGTAGAGAGTGAGGTGGGGCAGGAAGGCACTTGTTGTGTGTGTGGTGTAAATTTACGGTGACGTTTAGTTGTCATCTGCTATGGTTGGTGTTGCATCGCTGGAAGCAGCAGTTTGCAGGTGATCACAGCTCAATCAGCCTGAGCTCAAACTGGGTGTCACTGTAGGCTCCAGCCATTTGTTATGGAACTCTAAATGGATATCTGGGCTTTGACTGTGATCATAAATTACATTTACTCTTCATGGCTATCCTCTCCACTCGCTACATTGTTAGCTTTGTTCTAGTCTGTTTTTATACAGTATGTATCTTGATTTCCTCTGATCGTACTATAAATATTATTTTACTCCCCTTTTAGAAATTCTATATGGGCTATGGTGTAATCTACAACAGCATAAGGAATCATGCCTACCTCTTAAAGATTATCTAGATGAGCTTATTATAACTTGGACAACATTGTTGTAAATGATGGGTAAAACAAGAGAGTAAGAGCTGTGTGTTTGCAAGTGCTTTTTACATTTTCTAGTAAATGAGCAATAATAATAATAATAATAATGAATTCAATTTATAATGCACTTTTCATTAATAAAAATCTCAAAGTGCTACAAAGTGTAACAAAGCAAAGATCAAAATAAAACAAGTGATAAAATCAAATAAAATCAATAATAATATCGACTAAGATCAAAGATAAAATCATGTGGATGCAGATTAGGCTTGCTTAAAAAATAAATAAAATAAAACAAGTGATAAAATCAAGTAAAATCAATAATGATATCAGCTAAGATCAAAGATAAAATCATGTGGAGGCAGAATAGGCTTGCTTAAAAAGAAAAGTCTTTATGCTGCTTTTAAAGTCAACCAGTGACTGTGGAGCTCTCAGGTCGTCAGGGAGGGAGTTCCACAGGCGGGGGGCAGCCACACAGAATGCTCGGTCTCCCATGGTCCTCAATTTGGTCCGAGGAATATGAAGGAAATTACTGTTCTGTGATCGTAGAGACCGGGTGGATGAATATGGTGCAAGAATGTCCTTTAGATAGTCAGGTGAAGTGCCGTGCAAGCATTGATGGGTAATGAGAGCAGTTTTGTATTGAATTCTGTAGGTGACAGGAAGCCAATGGAGGTTATGGAGAATGGGTGTAATATGTTCAAATTTACGAACTCTCAACAGAATCCTTGCTGCACTGTTTTGAATGTATTGAAGTTTCTGAAGGTTTTTGCCAGGGATACCAATAAACAGGGAGTTGCAGTAGTCGAGCCTGGAGGAGACAAAGGCATGGACGAGTTTCTCAGCATCAGGAAAAGTCAGAGATGGGCGTACATCTATAAAATGTACGCCCAAAAAGACAAATAATAACAAATTAAAGTTATTCACATGTTAGTCTTTTGTATATTCCCTTTTATTTCGAAAGTCACTATAAGATAATTGTGCCCATTCATGCATCATGGAGGCAGAAAAACTTCCTGATAGAATTTATTTATGCATCCTACACAGACTGCACTGGCCAAGCCTCCAGTTTCCTTCCTCCTCTGGTTTAATAACAGAGGTATTCGTCATCTTTGGTCTCACTGAGATTGATTTTCAGGTCAAAGACAGGCGGGTGAGAGAGCCAGAGGAAACAGAAGACACAAGAGAATCTATGATATTTAATAATAACAACATCCTTCAGTTCATAAGCATCCTGCCGTGCCAAAGATATTCAATTGCTTATTATACTGTAGTGTATACTGTATACTATCTATATCTATATATATCTATATATATATCTATATATATCTATATATATATATCTATATATATATCTATATATATCTATATATATCTATATATATATCTATATATATCTATATATATCTATATATATCT
>JBBPBX010043983.1:0-22583 GCA_038048925.1 Garcialebias charrua
ACCATTATCAATGTGTATCGAAGTGTTCACTGATAAAGCACAATAAATCTCGTGCAGATCGGATAATGTATCACTAAGATATAACTGTAGTAATAATATAGGGGGCGCTATGGAGTAAAAATTTACATACCATTATCAATGTGTGTAGAAGTGTTTACTGATTAATCACAATAAATCTCGTGCAGATTGGATGATGTATCACTGAGATATAACTGTAGTAATCCAATTAAAAAAGTGACTTCCTGTTCTGAGGGGGCGGGGCTTCGATGACATCACAACATGACCACAGAGGATCGTCGGGCATTCTACAGGGTTGACTCATGCCAAGTTTTGTACATTTTAGTCTTTCAATGTGAAAGTTATAGCGGTTTGAAATTTATGGCGTGAAACGCAAGTTTGAGGCCTGGCCACGCCCCTTTAGCATAAACGAAAACGCAAGCTTTTGATAACTTTTATTGTCCAATGTGTTAAGGGCATATTGACCAAGTTTGAAGGCAATCCTTCAAAATCCCTAAGAGGAGTTTGTTTAAATATGTAATTCAAAAACACCGGAAAATGACCTTTGACCCAAAATGGCCGACTTCGTGTTTGTTTTTGACCAGTGCTCCAAGAGAGTTTTTCGTAGATCCTGAGACGATACATATATTCACAGAGTTTCAGAATAATCGGGCCAAAAATGGCTTGGGGCTGATGTTTTTAAATATTCTAGGGGGCGCTGTGGAGTCTATATGCTAATTAGCATAGACACCTGTTCAAGGAGTGGGCAATGATCGATCATACTGATTTTGGTACTCCTCGGATCAAATCTGTGGATTTTAGAACCAAACGTATGGTGATGGCGTTATGTCTTACTTCGCCACAACGCCACGCCCACATGCTCCACCAAAAACGAACAGTATTGGAATGCTTGTTACACCAACATGTCTTCGGTCACTGGACACAATGCCACGTTGATTAGGTAACAGGGGTCCGATATGGACCGTTCAACGTAAAACTTTACACTTCCTGTTGTCAGGGGGCGTGGCTTAAGTGATGTCATGATTTGACCATACAGTTTTGCGGGGGACCGGATGTGGGTCAATAACTGAAGGTTTGATGTATTAGACTTTTTTCGTGTAAGAGCTGTAAGCGTTTCGTTTTTCATGGCGAGATGTCCAACTTTGACGTCTGGCCCCGCCCCTTCAGCATTCATGAAAACGCACAATTTTGATATCGTTTGTTCCCCCGTGCCTTATGAAGAAACTGGCCAAGTTTGAACCAAATCGAGCGAAATTCATAGGAGGAGTTCGTTCAAATGCGGAGGCTGTAAACGGCCAAAAAGGGGTGAAAATTTGGTCATCGTTCCAAAATGGCCGCCTTACCATTTATTGTACAACATTGGTGCCAGAGGGTTTTCTGTGCATCTTGGTGAGTTGGACAAGTGTACCAAATTTCATGATTCTACGTCAAACTAAGGTCAATGCGGAGGGTATTTTGAAAATTTCTAGGGGGCGCTCTTGAGCCGTTTCTGTGGCGATTTTTGCCACGCCCCCAAAATACGTAATTTTTCACCAGTCCTGACGAGTCCGCCAAATTTGGTGAGTTTTCGTATATGATAAAGCCTCCAAAAGGCCACTTCTTTGGGGGGAAGAAAAAAAAAAAAAATAAGAAACAGTACAATTACAATAGGCCTTCGCAGCGCTTAGCTGCTCGGGCCTAATAAAAGCAGTGAAGTTAGTGAGAATCAAAATGCCTCAAACACTAGCTAAAAGCTTAACCGAGCAGAACAAGAAGCAAATGGCTACATAAAACGATAAATACGTTTAGCTAACCTTTAGCTACTTTAACATTTTAAAGTAAAATTAGCTAAGGTAGGGCTACCAACATTTCAAAAACCCAAAGAGTGAGAATTTTGTTTTTGTGTGTGTGTTTGTGGGGGGGCAGCGCCGAGGCAGCACGGCAACAGGGTTTGATTGTGCTGGTGAGCTTCACCTTCCCTCATCTTATATACCGGTAGTATAAATAGAAAGTGAAATGCAAAGTATCAAAACTAGCAAAACACCACAAGGTAGATGTACAAAATCAAAAACAAGAACATATCTGCAATGGTTTTTGCCAGGATTCCAAAAGATTCTTAAAACCATTTAGGGAGGTCAATAGGTAAATAGATTACAACACCTGGTCGGTCTTGTACTGTTCTTCTGTGGTTCAGCTCCTATCTCACAGATAGAACATTTATGGTAAGTATGGATACATGCTCCTCACAGATCCATGAAGCTAACTATGGTGTACCCCAAGGCTCTATTTTAGGCCCCCTACTTTTTAATTTGTACATGCTGCCGCTTGGTGGAGTCATCAGGAGCCATGGGATAAGTTTCCATAGTTATGCTGATGACACACAGCTATACATCTCATTATCTCATGATGACCCCCGGCCAATCACTGCACTTTTTAATTGCATTACAGACATAAAGTCCTGGATGGCACAGAACTTTCTCCAGCTAAACCAGGACAAAACAGAAGTTTTAATCATTGGACCTGAGGTTCAAAAAGAAAATACAATTCAGAGATTACAATCTCTGTCTTTACAACCTTCTAAAAAAGTAAGAAGCCTGGGAGTTATTTTTGACTCTGAGCTTACTTTTATTCCTCATATTAAACAAATAGTCAAAACAGGATTTTATCATCTAAAAAATATAGCCAGAGTCCGCCCTCTTCTTTCTCTGACCAATACTGAGACTTTGATGCATGCTTTTATTTCTAGTCGTTTAGACTACTGTAATTCACTGCTTTCTGGTCTCCCTAAGAAAAATTTGTCCAGCCTTCAGCTGTTACAAAACTCTGCTGCTCGTGTGCTAACCAAGACCAGAAGGCAGGCTCATATTACACCTGTTTTAAAATCATTGCATTGGCTCCCTGTGCGCCTCAGGATTGATTTTAAGATTCTTTTAGTGGTTTTTAAATGTCTCAATGGTCTCGCACCATCTTATCTTGCAGAGCTGCTATTGCCCTATGAACCCCCGCGAACATTAAGGTCCTCTGGTACTGGACTACTAACAGTTCCAAAAGTCAGAACTCACACTTACGGTGAGGCTTCTTTCCAGTACTATGGCCCCCGTCTGTGGAATAGTCTGCCGGAGAACCTGAGGGCTGCAGAGAATGTTGTTGTTTTTAAGAGCAGGCTCAAGACCCATCTTTTTAACTGCATTTCCTGAACTGGTTCATCTCTGTTCACTCTATACATTTTCCATACTACTGTATTTAATTTGATTGATTGATTTTATTTATTTTGTGTGTGTCGTTTGCTTTAATTTTGTGAGTTTATTGTTTTATAATTCTGTACAGCACTTTGAGCTGCTTTTAGTATGAAGGGTGCTTTATAAATAAAATGGATTGATTGATAGATTGATTGATATACTGTGTACATAAACTTCATATGCTGCTTTGTCACTCTATTACAAATGTTAATGCCAGAACTTTCATTTTATTTTATAGATATACTTTTTACACTTTTATACTACTATGCAAAAAACTCAGGACAGTATTACACTTTTTATTATTTCATTTTATGCTTATGTTTATTAAATGTTTAGTGTTTTAGTGTTGGTGTAACTTTTCATACTTTCATACTACTACTATGCAAAAACTACTATGCAAAAACTCAGGACAGTATTACACTTTTATTATTTCATTTTATGCTTATGTTTATTAAATGTTTCAGTGTTTTAGTGTTTAAATGGTTACTGTTGCACCGAGGGACTGAGAGAAATGCAATTTCAATCCTGTGTATGTCCTGTACATATTGCAGTTTTGACAATAAAGTTGACTTTGACTTTGACACCAATGCTTACACGGAACTTCACCTGACTATCTAAAGGACATTCTTGCACCATATTCATCCACCCGGTCTCTACGATCACAGAACAGTAATCTCCTTCACATTCCACGAACCAAATTAAGGACCATGGGAGACCGGGCATTCTGTGTGGCTGCCCCCCGCCTATGGAACTCCCTCCCTGACTACCTGAGAGCTCCACAGTCACTGGTTGACTTTAAAAACGGCTTAAAGACTTTTCTTTTTAAGCAAGCCTATTCTGCCTCCACATGATTTTATCTTTGATCTTAGTTGATATTATTATTGATTTTACTTGATTTTATCACTTGTTTTATTTGATTTTTGCTTTTGTTGCACTTTGTAGCACTTTGAGATTTTTATTAATGAAAAGTGCGTTATACATTCAATTTATTATTATTATTATTTACTTCAGCAATGCTCTTGGTCTTTCTTCACACCCTTGTAACTCATAAAAGTTTATGTTTTCTCTTCATCTGCAGCCTTCTACCTGTTGTTCTGTACCTGGTTTTTCCACCTTCACCACAGGCCCAGACTAAATGGCATTTGGACTTCTAATCATCATAAACATTGTATAATAAAGTTGAACTAGGGCAGCACAGTGGCACAGTTGGTAGAGTTGTCGCCTTTCAGCAATAAGATTGCCATTCTGGGTGGCGTTTGCATGTTCTCTACAGGCATGCATGGGTTTTTAGTTAGTTTCAGTTACTTAGGGAGCAGTTAGTCTCCTCCCGCAGACCAAAATGATGCATGTTAGACTAATTGGTAAATTGTCCCTAGGTGGGAGTGAGAGAGTGAATGGTTGTTTGTCTCGTTTGTCTCTATGTGTCCCTGTGATGGACTTGCGACTTGTCCAGGGTGTCCACCGCCTCTCGCACAGTGACTGCTGGATATGGGTATCAGTGATCCCCGTGACCCGAAAAGGAAGAAGCAGGTAAAATATAATGGATGGAAGAATGGATAAAGTTGAACTATCACTGTATTGTTTTCCAGTTGATTTTCTCAATGAAGTTTCCATTTTTTCTTGCAGGATAATTTGATAAATTAAATCCAGTAGTTGACCTCAGGACATTCTTACCCTTACAGTAAAAGCACAGACCTGTTCAGTGTTTGATTCAGATTAAGTGAAGGACCTGAAAAAGTATTTGAGCTCAACAATATGTAACATAAATACAGCATATTATTATTTGAATATATGGTAAATGGACTGTACTTATAGTACTTTTCTATCTTATCAAGATACTCAAAGTTCTTTACAACACAATCAGTGCCTCGTTTAACCATTCGTACAGCACTCTACTAGATCTCTACAAAGATAATTGAACAAATCATTCTGAAGAGAATAATCAGTGCTTTAGATCACAATCATACACCTATGTGACACACATCGGAAGCAATGAGGGGTTCAGTGTCTTGCCCAGGGACACTTCAGCATGTGACTGCTGGTGGATTTGAACCCCCAACTCTTGACGACTGCTCCAACCACTCAGCCACAGCTGCCCCATATATATTTATATATACAAATACAAATATACTGTATATTTGAAAGGTTAATCAGATGACAAACAGTCAAAGTGTAGAAGTCAAAAATTGTAAGACAATACTGACAGATTAAAGTAAAACACAGGTGGTAAAAAGAAATAAATGACAGAGGTGAAAATAATACTTACTGACAAATTTAAAAAAGAAGAACAACGCAGTCAAAACGAATTTCAGAATAAACTTCTCTTAAGGGACCACATACACAGAAAAAGTGAAAATTAACTGTTTTGTCTCTCGTTTATCATAATCAATTTGTCCTCACCTCACCCTGGGCAAATACACAAATACCGGTACATATTTTCTTTTTCCAAAATGTCGACATGTCAGCTCTGAATACAAGTACATGCCCCTCTGGCCATGGCTTCACCACAAAATGTGAAAATGTTTCACTCTACCTTTATAACAATGCACATTAGTGCATCAGAATGTAACTGAAGAGGACAGTCTCACCTTGTAAAAAAAAAACGTAAACACATGTACTTGAAACAATGTACTAACCTTTTAGTGGACACAAAGCTGAATCTTAAATTTTAAATAAATATTTTAAACTTTAAATTATAATTTTAAACTCAGACAAGACAAAGCTTGTGGTTTTTGGACCTGAATGTTTTATAAACTTTCCAGCCTTTCACTTCCTCTGGATGGCATTAATCTGGCCTCCAGTTCTAATGTTAAAAACCTTGATGTTATTTTTAATCAGGACATGTCTTTCAACTGACACATTAAAAGCACTACTAGAACCACCTTCTTCCACCTGCATAATAACACTAAGATTAAATGCATCTTGTCCAAAAATGATGCAGAAAACCTGGTTCATGCATTTGTCACATCTAGACGGGACTATTGCAATGGTTTGTTATCTGGGTGTCCAAATAATTCTTTAAAAAGTCTTCAACTAATCCAAAATGCTGCTCCCAGAGTCTTAACTGGAGTTAGTAGGAGAGATCATATCTCTCCAGTTTTAGTTTCTCTCCACTGGCTCCCTGTCTAATTCAGAATATAATTCAAAATCTTTCTTCTAACCTACAAAGCTCTCAACAACCTAGCTCCATCTTATATTACAGATCTTATTGTTCCATTTTTCCTAACAGAGCACTTTGCTCTCAGACTGCAGGTTTACTTGTGATTCATAGACTTTTCAGGAACTTTCAGTTATCAGACCCCTCACTTGTGAAACCAACTTCCAGTTTCTGTCCATAAGACTGACACATTGTCTACTTTTAAGATTAGGCTTACGTCTTTTCTTTATGATAAATCCTACAGTTGGGGTCGGATTGGGTTTCCTGAGCTATCCCTTTGTAATGCTGCTATAGACTGGAGGACAAATTTACCACATTCCCTCACTCTGCTTCTGTCTTTACTTGCTCTACTCCACATGTTTGTATTTGTAATTATTTATATCTTGTGTATTTTTTTCTTTATTCCTAACGTACACCTGGACCTGCCATTCTATTTTTATCTGTTCCTACTTCCTGTCTTCTCAAACACAGCTGGTCGAAGCAGATGGCAGCTCGTCCTGAGCCTGGTTCTGTTGGAGGTTTCTTCCTGTTAAAAGGGAGTTTTTCCTTTCCACTGCTGCCATTGTGCTTGCTCAGGGTGGGAGACTGTGATGATATAAAGATTCAACACAATCTGCTAGCTTCTTTAGATAGAGAACATTTACTATTTGGCTTTATGATGTATGTGAATGTTTTTGTTCAGTGCCCTGAGACAACTTCCTTTGTGACTTGGCACTAAATAAATAAACTTAATTGAATTGAATCTCAGTGCTTTGTATTTTGTAAAGAAAAAAGTTAACTTATCGGGCAGTGATGAGGATTGGTCAGAGGCATGTTCATCGATTCGTACTCAATCTGCCAACGCAAATTCTAAATTATTACAGTATAAATGACTGATTAGGCAGTACATCCCACTGGCTAGATTACACTGCTTTAACCCTAATATTCCTGACACTTGCATTAAGTGTGCTTCTCAGAAAGGCTCTTTATTTCACTGTATCTGGAGCTGTCATCAAGTGTTGGCTTTTTGGGTTGGAGTTGGGAATGTGGTTAGTCAGATGATAAATGAGATGAGAAATTCCTTTAAATCCTAAAATGTGCATCTTGAATATTTACACTGAAGACTTTGTTATCTCGAGCAACTTGAAATCCCTGCTTCATATTTGTTTTTTTAGAAGTCAAACGCTGTATTGCATCCTCATGGAAGAAAGAGACTGTATGTGTCATCACACAATGGCTTAAAAAGATGTCCTTCTACTTTGCCCTTGAGAAAATAAGCTATTTTACCAAGAACAAACTGGATACATTTCAGGAAAATCTGGTCTGTCTTTTACACGTGGATGTGCCAAAACGTTAGGCTGATTGGTGACTCTAAATTGACCCTAGGTGTGAGTGTGAGAGTGGATGGTTGTTTGGTGAGTGAGACAGGTCCCTCTTGTAAATGAGTCCCCATTACTCAACGAGGCTAGCCTGTATAAATAAAGGTTGAATGAAAAAAACAATACCCAACTTGACTTGTGGAAGGAGGACTTGTCATAAGGTCAAGTATTAAGATACTGTAATCTGGTTATTATGTTGATTGATCTGTATGTTGTTCTGCTATTTTTTTTGTTTTGTTTTGTTGATTTGTTGTGTCTTGTTATTGTGTATTGGTTGTGTCATGTTTTTGTTATAATTCAAAAATCAATAAAGATATGTTAAAAAAAACGTATCGGGCAAAGATTAAATAAATAAAAAAATCCCACTGATGTCTACATTTGATAAATTTTCATATTTTTTTCATTTACTGTCCTTTTACATGGAGAAGTGAAGCAAAGATCAAAGGAAAGGTTTATAAGAGTATAGTGAGCAGCAGTGACCAGCTTTGTTGTATGATTTGGAGATAGTGACTGACAAAAAGACAGGAAACAGAACTGGAAATGGCAGAGCTAAAGATGTTGAAGTGCTTTGGAGTAAAAAAGATAGTTGGGATTAAGAACGAGATCATCAGAGGTACAGCACAGATTGAACAACTGGGAGATAAAGTTAGAGAGGTCAGACTGAAATGGTTTGGAGATGTCCAGAGGAGGGACAGTGGGTAGAAGGATGTTAGAAATGCAGCTTCCAGGAAAAAGACAAAGAGGAGATATATGGCTGCAGTTAGAGAGAACATGTAGGTAGATGGAGTGAGGACAGAGGATGCAGAGGACATAGTGAGGTGGAGGAGGATGACTCGCCTGAAGAGGGAATAGCCAAAAGAAAATGAGAAATATTTATTTTAGAAAGAAGAATCCATCCTGAGGACCTGACTCAGCCTTGTTAGACTTATTTTACTTTTTTTTTGTTTATCTACATAACCTGCAAAGATCGTTTTAGTGTAATGAATATTACATTTAAATACACTGTATTTCTTTTTTCCCTTCCCCTTTTACTCACCTCTTGATTTAGGAGGGCAGTGGCCAGTTTTTGGACCTCTGGAGTCAACAGTTGGGTCCCTCTGATAACTTTGCTCAATGCAGCCAAAGATTGGTGGATACTCTGTGAAAGCATGGCTACGTGTTAAATATAAATGGTGTAGCTATTTGTATTTTACAAACATAAAATAATGCAACAAATGCATTTCAACTAAAGAAAATGAAATGTTTCATCCCAGACACAAACCTGGACCAAGCGGACGGCACTGAATTGTTCCAGAACAATAAACGACAAAATTGGTGACCTCTGACCTTCTGCAGGTAGATCCACCTTCTGATGGATCAAAGTAGAACCCTGACAGAAGGCACAATGAAAGAAGAAACACATAAAGTATGAACAGTATATTAAATATGATGTAAGGGAAGGAAAGGTGTGTAGTTTTAGACATGTTTGAATAAAGATAACATGTTGTTTCCATATAATCTTGACTGACAGATTAAGTGAAAGAAAATAACAATGTGACAAAGAAAAAGCTAAACACCCCCACAGAAATCACAAGTGTAGAAATGTTCCAATATGAACAGCCAACTTTAATAGACAACAACAATAATAAATGTACAAGTCTCTGATGGTCAAACACTTCAGGTTGGCTGGTGACAAAGGAACAGTTAGCTGGAAGTAACCAGCAGTACATTGAGCTTTATGGAAAGTTTGTTATGACACTCCAACAATGATTAACATAAAGTAGCCAATCATTCTTGTTCCAGTAAATACAAAACAAGTTTGGCTGAAGCGAAAAGGGAGAAATATGGAGAGACTTGATAGGCCAAACGAGGTGCAGAGAAGAAACTGAGTATGTGTGTTTTGCAGTATGGAAGATCATAATAAAATTAAAATAAAAACGGAGGGAAAGGATGGGTACCAGTATATTAAAGTTAAATTATTTAATGGAGAAAAAAAAATCTTGTTTTGATTAAAAAAAAGATGCTTGTCTGGCTGTCTCCAAGCAACTGCACACAGCAGTGCTACTTGAATGCACAAACCTGGGGCTATTGCACTGACAGCCAGTGACAATTAATTTACAAGTGTTTCTTGGCTACTAGGTACTGGAAGAGCACAGTCAAATGCTGGAGTCTTAGTGACTTAAAGTAGTTTACATTGATAGACACTGTTTTCACCAAAGAAGTACCGGTAACCCAAAGCCATCCTAATTTGGGAAAAAGAAAACAGACAGTAAAAAATACAAATTAAAATCAAACAACTGACCTGGTTGAGTTTCTTCCACAGGTTGAGGATCGGTGAGAGGCTATTCAACCACAGCTCCCTGTCAAATTTAGAACCTGCTGCTACGGAACGGCTGAGAATACGCAGCTGGGAAATTACCTGGGAGTACATATAAATATAAACAAGTGAAACAAACAGAGATAAATGTTCTTAATTTATCATTCATGTTCTGTTTCTAAATTGCTGTTCAAGAGAAAAAATCCTACTCTATAGGTAGGTGTGTGACACTAAAATTTTGTAAGGAAAACACAAAGTTACTATTATTTAATAGATAAAAAAAGTAAAATACATATATCAAATACCATATATTGCACACTGGTGATTATTACTTCCAGCAGAAACTGTCAGTTCTGTATGTGGTCCTGCAATAATGCCTGTGAAAGGGGCAGCTCATAACACAGATGCTCTGCCTAAACACCTTACCGATCAATTAACTACAGGCTCAGGGTCCCAAACACCATTTTAATCTCATTGTGTGTGTTTGTGCAGCTGTATTTGTGTATGCATGTCTCTGTGATGATAAAGATTAAACAGTTTAATTGGGTCTTGAGGAAGGCTACATTATCACCACACCTGATGAGGGCAGGTGAATACCTGTGTGCATAACTGTTTATTATTTTGTATAAACATGTGAGTATAGAGACGAAGAACACTGATGTGAAGTTTAAAAAAAAATTCATCTTGGATTTTGATGTGACAACCCAGTTTCTGATTAAAAAAAAACTTTTCATACACAGATGCAGCCACGCACCAAAAGGTAAATTGGCTCGTTGCTTATTTTTCAAATTATTCAGTTCACAGGGTCTACAGATACTGTGGAGGCCATCTTGGATTTTGATGTGGCAACCAAGTTTAAAAATAGGAAACTTTCTTATGCATCAATGCAGCAACACCAAAAAGGAAGTTAGTACCCCACTTATTTTTCAAGTACCGGTAATCACAACATTCACAGATGGTGGATGAATGGACAGACAGAGGGTATTTCCAATTCCCCCTTTTCACTCTGCGATGGTGAACAATAAAGGCAGCTGAAAATGGAATTCTTCTTCTTTCTGCTTTTCCATCTTCAGGGGTCACCACAATGAGTCATCCTCCTCTATCTCACTCTGTCCTTACTCCACCTCCATGTCCTCTCTAACTGCATCCATATACTGTATCTCCTCTTCACCTTTTTCCTGGCAGCTGCATTTCTAACATCCTTCTACCAATATACCCACAGTCCCTCCTCTGGACATGTCCAAACGATCTCAGTCTGACCTCCCTAACTTTATCTCCCAGTTGTTCAACCTGTGCTGTACCTCTGATGATCTCATTCCTGATATTATCTATCCTTGTCACTCCTAAGGAGAACCTCAGCATCTTCATTTCTGCCACATCCAGTTCTTTTTCCTGTCTTTTTGCCAATGCCACTGTCTACAGGCCATAAAACAATGCTGGTCTCACAACTGTCTTGTAAACTTTTCCAATTCCAATTGCTGCAACCTTTTGTCACAAATCACTCCTGAAACTACCCTGATGCATGCTCAATAATCCAGGTAGAATAATCTAAAAAAGCTAAGTCTGGTCCTCTGGACATTCAAAAAACAAAGCAAAACAAAGCAAAAAAGGTAGAAACGTTTCTTCTTTCTTCCTCAGAGACTAAAACGCCCAGCCTGCAGACGGAATTAGTCTTTTAGGAGGGGAAAAAAGAGAGCATTTAATAGAGAAAAGAGAGAGATAAAGAGTTAGCGTGAAAGTGGCAGTGACAGATGACAGCAGGAGGAGACAGTAACATATGTGGAAGAAAGCTGCAGAAAGAGACCCCCTTATACACTTAAATACCCAAGTGAGCACTCTCGTGGGGGGTTGCATGAATCAAAGAGGGTTCTAGTGATCAACAGACCACAGTGACAGCATGAATGAAATTTACTGTAAAAGCACCCACATGTGAAATGTGCACACAAGTTGTATTGGTTCTGGTGAGTTTAAGCATGTTTGCTCAGTATATTTACATGAAATAAAATATATACAAACCATTTTGTTCTGTCAGTCGTTTCAAAGGTTTTTATGTATTTCTGTGTATTCCATAAACAAGTGTCTTGTAGTAGAGACTGAAACACAACTACCGGTAAATGAACTTCTCATTGAGCCTTGATTATGGGTTCTACCAAAACAAACACAGTAGATGATTTGATACAGTGCACGTTAGCCACAACAAAACCAAATGATCAGCTGTGGGATGTACTGTACAACTGACCTACACCTGGTAATTGCATTCCAACAAATCTAAAATATACAGTATACTGTATTGAGCTTATTCAAAAGGTCAGCACAACCTGCTCTTTTTGCAAGAGTTGCTCAGATGCATCACAAAAAGAGTCAAAAACTGTCCAAACTGCAAACGCCCTAAACTAATAAGACATCTTGTAAGTGTTCTCTGTGGTGAACATTTTCTGACAAATTGAGCAAATTATTGCTCACCATTCGAAGATTTGTGTTGTAAATACTTCAAATCAAAACTGCATTTTCTTGTCTGGAATGTGGTTCTCACGGTACATAGTAGCTCCTCAAAATAAAACACTTCAGTGATTTGTAAAGTCTGCCCATTAGATTGTTATCTGTCCCTTACCATCTCTTGAAGAACTACTGTACATTGCCCCAGGAAAGTCCAAAACATTTTACATGACTCCTCAAACCCACATCACAATCTGTTCCAACTGCTGCATCAGGCAGGAGATACAGGAGTGTTAAAGCAATGACCATCAGACTGAAAAACAGCTTTTATTTCATAGCCAACAGGGCAATAAATGCACCTTAACATCTTTGAGGCAACACATTTCATGCAACAGAGTGCTCAGTTGAGATACTTTTTTTGTAGAATGATGATGTTTTTAACTCATTTTCTTTTTGCTTGTATAAAAACTTGATCATATCTTCATCAATCCTTGTTTTGTTAGTCATCCCATTTTGTGAGGTTGGTTTTTCCTGTTCTTACGCATACAGAAGTTACATTTTAAAAGCCTATCCTCTTTTTTTTTTAATACATTGACGTAGATTAGCTTTGATAAACTTTTCATGTCAAACTTGCAGCTAAGATCAATTATAGCTGTGCATTAGAATCCTAGCAGTTTTAAGACGGTGATGTGGTGAAAAGGGCAGTAAAACAGAGTCAAAGTATCCGGCCATCCACCAACTTTACCCACTACTTCCTTTTCAGGTCGTGGGGGTCACTGTTGCCCATGTCCAGCCATCACTGTGCGAAAGGCGGGTACACTCTGGACAGGTCTCCAGTCCATCACAGGGACACATAAAGGCAAACGAGACAACTAACCATTCACTATCTCACCTATAGAGAGAATTTAGAGTTACCAATCAGTCTAACATGCATGTTTTTGGTCTGTGGGAGGAAACTGGAGTACCTGGAGAAAATCTACGCATGCACACTGAGAACATGCAAACTCGAAAAGGTCCCGGTCGGGATTTTAACTGGCAACCTTCTCATTGAGAGACAACAGCTCTACCAACTGAGCCACCGTGCCGCCCAGAGTCAAAGTATCAGTAGTCAAATTGTTTCTTGGAACAAAGATAGATCTTTTGGGAAAATGATTCTGGTTAAAGTGAAAGCTTTTGGCAGAGGTGGAAATGCCTCAGACTATGGATAGATGGTATTCAAAGCACAATAAAAAGTACAACAACAATAACCACTGATTTTATGAGAAGAGAATTACATTAAACATCTAAACATTGTAACAAAAAATACTGTAATTTCTGGATTATTGAGCACACCTGAATATAAGCCAAACCCACTAAATGTAAAAAGAAATTTAAAATTTTACATAAATAGGCCGCACTTGTTTATAAGCAAAAGTTCATGTTGTAACAATGGATATTTACCGTTCACATAAATATCCATTTTTACTTTTAATTAAATACGTACCAGTAACACGCACAAATACAGTTTTTTTTTCTGAACGGTGCCTGATAAAAGCTGAAAAAATAAAATAAAATACAGTACTCTACTAGGAAGTCATTTATCGCTATCCACAAGAAAGACGTGTTTTGGGCAGCTATGTGAGCACCTGGGTGTGATAAAGCTAAATGTTTTAGTGGCATGAAGCTCGTTAGCCCATAAAATAAAAAAAAATCCATAAATTTGCTGCAGCATTGTATAAGCCGCAGTGTTGAAAGAGCGTAAAAAAATAGCAGCTTATAGTCCGGAAATTACGGTAAACAAAGACCCTTTTCAGCCAAGATTATGTATAAACAAGTTGAAGTAATCTCAGAGAACTCTAAATAGCAACAAGTTAAACTTTTCCAATATCATCAGAACGTGTGTGGCTCTGTTTGGACTGCCTTATGTCAAAGTGCTTAATCGCTAAAACAAGAACAACAAAACATAGGTGGTTTCTTTGTTTTTAGTATTCATGTCAGCAAAATTATACAGTTGGACCCTTAGCAGTATCACAATGGACAACTGGACATTAAAAATCTAATACTCATAAACACGTGCATGAGATTTATAAAAATGATAAACAATGATAAATGTGGATGCAGGAGAGGAACCAGGAATGAATAAAGCCACAGTGCACCACACCTTCAGTAAAGCATGGTGGCAGGAATGTTCAAGTATGTTTGCTTGTCTCTCCTGGGGCCTCATGTATCAAAAACCTGCGTGGATTTCCTACTGAAAAGTGACGTACGGTGAAATCCAGAAAAGTGTCTACGCACAAAAAGATCCAGATTTATCAAACTGTGCGTACACCTGAATCCACGCACATTCCTTTTGTACATCACAATTGACGTGGAACTGAGCGCACGTGAGACACCTCCCCTGACACGCCTACATTTACATATGTTAAACAGATGCAAATTACTTCCTGCATGTGTGAAGGACATGTTTGTTTGATCCCTGCGCGATCAGAAATGATTTCTAGATTCGGGAAAATAATGAATTCAATATAATATGAGTGAGGACAAACATCCTAAGTAAGAATAGTAATAAAATGTGTTCATCATGCAAAGAACGAGTGATTGTCGGTATTTGTGTGCGCGCGCACCCTGCTGTGGTGCGCGAACCGGCTCATTCATTCATTCTGTGTGGAAATATTAACTTTGCGCACGAGTTTATTACCATTATTACTGTAAACACAGAGGAACTTACTTGGATGTTTGCTAGAACATAGATCTTTGTTTATGTAGATGATGTGAAGAAACGAGTCTGTGCGTCTTGGTGGAGACATTTCATGACATCAGTCCGCAGCCCTGTGCGCAGTCTGTCTGTGAAGCTTTTACTCTCCTACAAGTTATATAAGGTGTACTTTCACGTGTCATTTTGGAGAAATCTACAATAAACGCAGATAATGAAACACCTCCAGCTGCCGTGTCGACACCGGTGAGGGTGCGCGCGCGCTCCAAGCGCGACCACTCAGCCTTTGGAATCATATGGATGAGACATTCCATTGGACATGATCCGGCTTTGTGTGGACTGGACTGCACAGTCCCGATCGACCTGCAGCTCCCTCTGTGGAACAGTTTGACCGCTGCTTCTGTATGCACGCGTGATGCACGGCTCCCCAGAGCGCAGCAGCAGTGCCAAACTGAAAAATGATTATTTCTGAAAACGGCTGATAAGCCATATCCTAGATCAGAAAATTATATCTGTTTCTAAATAAATGCTCTGCGTGTTACACTATTTATTATATTCTCCAGTAAGGCTGAATGAATCCGTTCCTGTTAAATTTATTTTTGGCACAACTTTGCGCGTCCTTTATTTCACTGCGTCATGTGGATGTAATACTTGTTAATCGTGTGTTTGGAGGGAATATTAATCATTTTCACATCATGAACAGTTAATAATAATAATAATAATAATAATAATAATAATGATTTCAATTTATAACGCACTTTTCATTAATGGAAATCTCAAAGTGCTACAAGGTGCAACATAATTGAATGTCAATATAACAAATAATAAAACAATTAAAATCAACAACAGTATCAGCTAAGATCAAAAGTAGAATCATGAGGAGTAAAGTATGCTCGGTTGAAAAGAAAGGTCTTCAAGCCGCTCTTAAAGTCAACCACAGACTGTGGGGCTTCAGTTTCTCTGAAACACCTGTAAGTGTCGCCAAAGGAACAAGAACCACAGAAACGTGCGTACGCCTGCTCGGGAGCTTGCGTGGATATGTACCTGGATGCGCATATATTCACGTTCAGTTCAGTTTTGATACATACGGGGTTTTGCGTGGAAAGTGACGTGCGCAATGTTTTTGTGCGCACGCACGGTTGATACATGAGGCCCCAGGTGCAGGAAATGTGAATCATACAAACTAGACCTTGATTAATGAGAGGAAGAACTTGGCTCCTCAGAGACATGTTACTTCTTCTAGTGTGCTTTTTTTGTGAAGAATAGCACAAGCTGCAGCAGCATATTTTCCCCAAACACACCTCAAAGGCTTGCAAAAATGACTTGAGGATCAAAGATGACCAAATGGGAGCTGACTCTGCAGTCACCTGACTTCAGCTCTACTGAATGTTTGGATGAGCTTTTGAAAACTGACACTAAGTATTTTTGACAAAACTAAAAGTGGAACATTGTAAAGTAATGCTAAGCATCCATAAGATATCACTGTTTACACAAATGTAAAATTTAACTATTGTAATTTGTTGATACATGTGTGGGTGATCATTTTGATTTATGTTTGTATTGTTATGCTTTGGGAATTAATGTGAGTATATTTGTATGAGTTCTCAGGAATGATGATACTTTATTGGGATAGATGGAAGTATAAATAAGAAGGTGGCGGTGTGCATGCATGCGTGTGTGAAGTGCACCTGGGAGCTGATGATTCTCTGGGAGGATCTTTCAATGTTGGCAGGCAGACCAAAGAATGCGGGCCTGTCATCCTCTGGGAGATTCTCTATGACACTCCGGTAGTCCTGGAAGGAAGGAAACGGGTCACATACATACAAATCAAACATGGACGAAAGAAAAAATAAAAGCAACAATTTTATGTCCTAACAAAACAGCTTTGTGACTCTAAGAAATCCACTTGAACCGACTGAATTGTAGTCAAAACTTGTGTACCAGTACATTAGTTGCAACATTAATAAATGATAAATCCTTTATGAAATGGTACTACGTTTAACTGAGTGTGATTTTATAGTTTTGACACATTTTCTGTAGCAACATGAACCTTTACAACATTTACTGCTAATTCAGTTTATGTCAGGGTTTCATGCAGGACAGAACCCAGTTTTGCAGGCAACAGTCAGGACTCGAGGATTATAAAAATAAATACTCTTTACAAGGGCGTAGATTTCAGAGTCAGAGTCAGAGTCAGAGAGTCTTTATTGTCATTTGCACCGCATGTGGTCCATGAGATGAAAACGAGATTATGTACACGAGGTCCCAGCTCATTATTCATCTCATTATTGGGGGGGACCATAAACAGGGACATTTTTTAAGAGCAATTTTGGGGGTGTCGGCAAAGTTACAGTGAAATGTAATGCAAAATGTACAGAGGGAATCTAAAAAAAAGCTAAGTCTGGTCCTCTGGACATCCAGACTTAGCTTTTTTTAGATTTTTCTACCTGGATCATTGAGCATGCATCAGGGTGTACAGAGGGAAGTTTATCCAAACTGCATGCATATACTATGCAGAATAATCCGCAATAATATTGATTTAAATGGCATGTATTTAGTAGTCTTAATACTACTATTAATTAGTACAGTACAATAGTGACACTCAGAGTCAGAGAGTCTTTATTGTCATTTGCACCGCATGTGGTACATGTGATGAAAACGAGATTATGTACACAGGGTCCCAGTTACATCCAACAACAAATGCAAGAGAAAAACAGTAATAACATCTAGAATTAACTAAGAGAAACATCAACTAGTAATACACTAAGCCCTAATGTAGTGGGGAAAAAAAACATCATTATAAACAGCAGCACGAACATGAGTCTGTATGAGCAGACTCATTACTCTTATAAAAAAAAATAATGTGTTCAATCTTTGCCACTTGTCAAAATGACAAGTGGCAAAATGAGAATTTTGCAAAATAGGTCCCCTCTAAATATTGTTTAAATTTCAGTTTGGCTTGTATTCATAGATTGCTGTGGTCAGTGTCACTGATAATCTGGTACCACACCTTCCCAAAATCTTAAAGCTTAAAAAGAAAACAGTTTTCAAGGAGAAGAAATACTTTAATGCAGGGGTCACCAAACTTTTTGAGACTGAGAGCTACTTCAGTGGGACCAAGAGGCACAAAGGTCCACTTGTTCGTTCCAAACAAATTTGCATGGTTCAACTTTAATTATAGTATTAATAATAATACATTTACATACATGTGAATATATGACTGCCTGATCACATCTGATCTGGTCTGTATTATTAAAGACTCCACACAATGATTTAGCTTGGTAAATATGATCAATTATTATTGATAATTACCAGTAGTGATTAGAACTCTCAATCAAGAACTTGAGTCCTCAGTTTGAATAATTTTTTGGTTCTTCTGTGCAAATGTAAATTGTTCTTAGCTTTGACTGGGAGTGTGGATGGTTGTTTGTCTCTTTGTCTGTCTCTGTGATGGACTGGAGACCTGTCCTGGGTGTCTCTGGGACAGACTGGAGACCTGTCCTGGGTGTCCCTGCCTTCACACAAAAGCAGCTGAGATTGGTTCCAGTCCTAAACAAGGGGGCATAATGGATTACTTATTAACTGATATTTAAACATAAAACACTATTTCTTTTATGTTAAACTCAATCTGTAACATTTGAAATTCATTGTATTTTATAAATATTTTATTAACTGTTTTGTAGAAATGAACACGTTTGTAACATTCATTCAAAATATGCCTTTTACTATTAACAAATCTGTAGCATTTTTTAAGAACCTATTAAGAATAAAATCTTCCAGTTGCAGATACAAAATATCAATAATGTAATATAATAAACAGTGACATTTTTTAATTAATCATGTGACATAAGTATTGATCCTCAACATTTTTTATAATAATAATTTATTTATAAAGCCCTTTAAAACAACCACAGCTGCAACAAAGTGCTACACATATAAAATCATTTTAACTAATCATCACATCTTCTCTACTCTTTTTAAATTAATTATCTTTCACATATTTTATCATTACTTCTTTCAAGAGCTCCACACCTGAAAATATGATGAATGTGAATCCATCCTGCTCAAAGCTGCGCTGACATTCTTCTGTCTGTTGCAGAGCCACCAGGGAGCTAGTTAGCATTGAAGCTAGCATGTTAGCTGATGAAGTGTCGCTCCTCGTTGCGTTTTGCTGTTGCTACAGCCACTAATGAGACACAGACACACTTGTCTTTCAACACTGTCAAGACCTTTTCCTCCCAGTCAGTAGCTGTGTTTCCATCCATTTTCATTTCGAATTTTGATCTACCTCGCAAATATGTAAATACAAATTAATGCAGATCAGAAGTGTTTCCATCTGCTGGCTTGAAGCGCTTCTTCCAAGCCTCATGCCAACTAGTTTTAGCGATGTTACATGTTGTCCGGAGCGGAAACAGCTGATCAGTCACGTGACGTGAATGTTCGCTACGGCAGCACGAGTCGGCAAATGTGTTTCCATCTGTCGTTTTGCGCATCTGCTCATTTTCGCAGATCCCAAAAACCACCTCAAGCGAGCGTATAAACTTTTTGGCGAACTTGAGAAAGTAAATACGGATTTTGCCGTTTCCATTAAGCTTTTCTGCTGCGATACTTCAAAATGCGCACCTAGAAACCTTGATGGAAACACGGCTACTGTCACCATATGTTTTAAGTAGCTACTTACTGGAAGTTAATAGTTTGTGCTGCAGCTCACTCCCACCCAGCGGCTCCGCGCCGGAGCCTGTGACTCCGGTGCTGTTGTTGTTCCTTGTAAACATTGGACTAAACCATTTGCCAACAGAGAAGGGGGGGGGGCGGCAAAATTTCCTTTTTTTTTCTTAGAATAATGGCGGATTTCTCTCTTTTTTTGCCTTTTTATATGTATATTGTTTAAAGACACGGTTTCCTTTATTGAATTATTGGGGGGGACAGATCTATATTTCCCCAAGATTGGGGGGGTCCGGACCCCCCCGACCCCCCTAGGATCTACGCCTATGACTCTTTAGTAATAATAATAATAAAACAAAAAGGCTGACAGGGTAGCAAACTCACAAAACCAGGGAATAGGAAACAGGACAGACTAGAAGGATATACCCAACGGCGACATGACAAAGGACAAGACTCACAGACAAACTATATACTATGTGCAAGACTTTTTTTCATTACCACATTTTTGACCTTCAAACAGAGGTCAAAAATGTATTAGGAATTTGTTTTGTCTCCAAACCCTATGTCATTTTTCACCACTTTTATTGTCTGTCCAACAGATCTCACTTGTAAATGAGTCTTCGAAGATCAATGTGATTTATCTGTTTTAATAAAGGTTGAATTAATGAAAAAAATACACAGACAAGACAGTATGTGATTACAAACACCTGGGAACATAAGGAGGAAATCAATCTAAATAATTGAAACACAAGGATGCACAGACAAGGGATGCCCACTAGATGGTGCCGTCCCTAAAGTACCCCCCTAAATAATGTTCCCTAGCGTCCCCAAGAACCCCCCCACAAGATTAGGGAGGACGGAGGGAGGAATTGCAAGGATGGTGGACCCAAACAAAGATACACAAGTACAAAAACACCAGAATACAAACTAAACACAACTACACAAAAAATGTCTGGACGGTCAGTGGACCATTTGTCAGGCAGAGACTGGTCGTCGGGAGACCGTCCATCAGGTATAGGCTGGTCGGGCTGGAGGTCGGGAGGCCGTCCGTCAAGCAAAGGCAGGTCGGGCTGACGGTCGGGAGGCCGTCCGTCAAGCAGAAGTTGGGCGGGCGGGCGGCTGGGAGGCCGTCCTTCAAGCAGTGGCTGGTCGGGCGGGCGTTTGGGAGACCGTCTAACAGGCAGAGGCCGGGCGGGCAGGCGGCCGGGAGGCCGTCCATTAGGTAGAGGCTAGGCGGGCGGGCGGCCGGGAGGACGTCTATCAGGCAGAGGCTGGTCGGGCGGCAAGCAGTCTGCAAGCGAGGAGTCGTCCGACGGCGAGCGGTCTGCAGGTGAGAAGTCGTCCGGTGAGTCGGGTTCTGCAGGCGAGGAGTCCAACATGCGGTCTGCAGGCGACAAGTCATCAGGCTAAGAGGCGTCAGGCGAGTCGGGTTCTGCATGTAGCAATTCCGATGTGTGGTCTGTAGGCGACAAGTCGTCAGGCGAAGAAGCGTCAGGCGAAGAGGTGTCAGGCGAAGAGTCCAGCACGCAGTCTACGAGTCGGCGAGTCGGAGTCTGCAGGTGGCGAGACCAGAGGAGCCGGATCAGGCGACGAGACCAGAGGAGCCGGATCAGAGTTCAGAGCTGCTACTAGGGAGTCAGGACCCGGAGGCTGAGGTGTGGACCTCTTAGCAGGCTGAGGACCGGCTGTAGCTTCTGGTATTTCTGCAGGTTCTGAGCGACCTACAGGTTCTGGGTTGGTGGAAGCTGGATGGACTAGACTGACTGGATCCTCGTACTGTATAAAACACGCGGAGGCTGTAGGAGGTGGAAAAACTACGGGGACTGTGGTAGGCCGGGGGGCGACCACAGGGGCTACAGCTGCAAGAATCGAGGAGAGTGGGATAGGTTTAAAAACAAGGGAGTCCAGTTCTGGTGGAGGACTAGGACTGGCGGCATGGAGTCGGATGAGTGGCTCCAACCAACGCTTCTCCTCCAGCACTTCGTCCAAAATGTCCTCCATACCAGGAGAGTCAATCAACCACGGGAGATGAACATATTCGTCCCACATGTCTTTAGTGGCCTCCCACCTTTCCAACATATTTTAAGAGGTGGCCGAGTTCATATATCTCTGGACGGTGTCACAGAGGCGAGAATACTGTAATCCTCATTAGAGAGTATAGACAAAAACTGCTTGCCTGCTGGGTTCATCGTTTTGGTCGTGTCGTACTGTCAGGTTTTCAGGCAGGATAAGGCAGGACAGAACCCAGTTTTGCAGGCAACAGTCAGGACTCGAGGATTATAAAAATAAATACTCTTTAATAATAATAATAATAAATCAAAAAGGCTGACAGGGCAGCAAACTCACAAAACCAGGGAACAGGAAACAGGACAGACTGGCAGGATCAGACAGGATATACCCAACGACGACACGACAAAGGACAAGACTCACAGACAAACTATATATACACAGACAAGACATGACGTGATTACAAACACCTGGGAATACAAGGAGGAAATCAATCTAAATAATTGAAACACAAGGGTGCACAGAAAAGGGATGCCCACTAGATGGTGCCATCACTACAGTTTGTTGATTTTGGTCAACAAATGGCTTATATTAATATATCATTCATTCATTCATTCATTCAACCTTTATTTATACAGGCTAGCCTCGTTGAGCCACGGGGACTCATTCACAAGAGGGACCTGTCTCACTCACGCACACCTAGGGTCAATTTAGAGTTACCAATCAGCCTAACATG
>JBBPBX010043984.1:7916-19994 GCA_038048925.1 Garcialebias charrua
CATACCTGAATAAAACCCACACATGCACAGCGAGAACATGTAAACTCCACTCATAAAAGCCCCCGGCTGGGATTCGATCCTACAACCTTTTCCTTAAGAGGCAACAGCTCTTCCAGCCACCATGCCAACATTTATTTTATATAAATTTTGAAAATAAAAAACTTAGTTCTCAGCTTCAATTATTCTCAGGTTTTATTTGTCTCGAAAAGTCAGGCTGCAGTCCGTATCTCAGCTCGATGTGGTGGCTCTGTAACGTAAAGACCAGGCTGAGGCTGGAGTTTTTCTTCCACAGAGCCACTGGAGATGTGAAAGACTTTTTGAAGATGTGGAGCTTTGGTGGGGTGTTGTGCAATATATCTGCTGATAAAGAACTGAAGTTCAGCGAGCACCTTATTTAAGTGATTTTTAACCCTGATGTGACTTTTGTTTTTAACATTGTGTTTGTTGTTGTGTTTGATCATTGTAAATAAATGTTTTTGTTAAAAATCAAAAAATCTTCTTCTTCTTCTTCTTTCGGCTTTTCCCTCTTCAGAGGTCGCCACAGCGAGTCATCCTCCTCCACCTCACTCTGTCCTCTGCATCCTCTGTCCTCACTCCAACTACTATGTCCTCTCTAACTGCATCCATATATCTCCTCTTTGTCTTTTTCCTGGCAGCTGCATTTCTAACATCCTTCTACCAATATACCCACTGTCCCTCCTCTGGACATGTCCAAACCATCTCAGTCTGGCCTCCCTAACTTTATCTCCCAGTTGTTCAACATGTGCTGTACCTCTGATGATCTCATTCCTGATCTTATCCATCCTTGTCACTCCTAAGGAGAACCTCAGCATCTTCATTTCTGCTACTTCCAGTTCTTTCTCCTGTCTTTTTGTCAATGACACTGTCTCCAGACCATACAACATAGCTGGTCTCACCACTGTCTTGTAAACTTTTCCTTTGACCTTTGCTGACACCTTTTTGTCACAAATCACTCCTGAAACTTTTCTCCATCCACTCCATCCTGCCTGGACTCTCTTTTTCACCTCTTTACCACATTCCCCATTTTCCTGGACAGTGGACCCCAAGTACTTGAAGTCCTGCACCTTTGTGACCTCTGCTCCTTGTAGCCTCACTGTTCCACTGGCCTCCCTCTCATTCACACACATGTACTCTGTCTTACTACGGCTGACTTTCATTCCTCTTCTTTCAAGTGCATACCTCCACCTCTCCAAGTTCTCTTCCACTTGTTCCCTGTTCTCACCACAGATCACAATGTCATCTGCAAACATCATAGTCCATGGGGATTCCTGCCTGACCTCATCTGTTAGTCGGTCCATCACCAGAGCAAACAAGAAGGGGCTCAGAGCCGATCCTTGATGCAATCCCACCTCCACCTTGAAGCTATCTGTCACTCCTACAGCACATCTCACCACTGTCCTGCTGTCCTCATACATGTCCTGTACCAGTCTAACATACTTTTCTGCCACTCCAGATTTCCTCATGCAATACCACACCTCCTCTCTTGGCACCCTGTCATATGCTTTTTCTAAATCCACAAACACACAATGGAGTTCTTTCTGACCCTCTCTGTACTTCTCTATCAACATCCTCAAAGCAAAGATGGCATCTGTGGTGCTCTTTCTTGGCATGAAACCATACTGCTGCTCACAGATAGTCACCTCTTGTCTAAGTCTTGCTTCCACAACTCTCTCCCAGATCTTCATCGTGTGGCTCATCAACTTAATTCCCCTGTAGTTGCTACAACTCTGTACATCACCCTTGTTCTTAAAAATGGGAACCAGCACACTTCTTCTCCATTCCTCAGGCATTTTCTCACCCTCAAATATTCCATTAAATATTTGAGTCAAAAACCTCACTGCCATCTCTCCGAGACATTTCCAAACCTCCACTGGTATGTCATCAGGTCCTACTGCCTTCCCCTTCTTCATTCTTTTCAGAGCTTTCCGGACTTCACCCTCACTAATCTTTCCCACTTCCTGGTCCACAGTTTCTATGACCTCCACTCTTCTTTCTCTTTCATTCTCTTCATTCATTAGCTCCTCAAAGTAATCCTTCCATCTTCCCATCACACTCTCCTCACTTGTTAGAACATTACCATTCCCATCTTTAATAAGCCTAACCTGCTGCACATCCTTTCCAGCCTGATCCCTCTGTCTTGCCAATCGGTACAAGTCCTTCTCGCCCTCTTTAGTGTCCAGTCTCCCATACAACTCATTGTACGCCCTCTGCTTTGCCTTAGCTACTTCCCTCTTTGCTCTATGTCCCATCTCCTTATATTCCTGTCTCCTCTCTTCAGTCCTCTCACTGTCATATTTCTTCTTGGCTAATCTCTTTCTTTGAATGGCGTCCTGCACTTCACTATTCCACCACCAGGTTTCCTTATCATCCATTCTCTGTCCAGATGACACACCAAGTACCTTCCTACCTGTCTCTCTAATTACTGTTGCTGTAGTAGCCCAGTCACTTGGAAGCTCTTTCTTACCACCCAGAGCCTTTAACAGCTCGTCTCTGAATTTCTCACAACATTCTTCCTTCTTTAGCTTCCACCATTTGGTCTTCTTCTCTGATTTTACTCTTTTTCTCTTCTTCGCAACAACAGTCATTCTACACACAACCATCCGATGCTGTCTGGCCACACTCTCCCCTGCCACAACCTTACAGTCTCCAATCTCCCTCAGGTTTCCTCTTCTACACAGAATGTAGTCGACCTGTGTACTCCTTCCTCCACTCTTATAGGTCACTCTATGTTCCTCCCTCTTTTGGAAATAGGTATTGACTATAGCCATTTCCATTCTCTTGGCAAAATCCACCACCATCTGTCCTTCCTGGTTTCTTTCCTTGACACCAAACCTACCCATCACTTCCTCATCCCCTCTGTTTCCTTCACCAACATGTCCATTCAGGTCTGCTCCAATCACCACTCTTTCCTCCCTGGGAATACTCTCTATCACTTCATCCAAATCTTTCCAAAATGTATCTGTCTCCTTTACATCACATCCAACCTGTGGGGCATAACCACTGATGATTTTTAGCATCAGACCTTCTACTTCTACCTTCAGACACATCACCCTGACACTCTCGTCACCTCTACTACATTTTTTGTCAACTCCTCCTTCAGGACCACACCTACTCCATTTCTCTTTCTATCCACACCATGGTAAAACAGTTTGAACCCTGCTCCAATGCTGCAGGCTTTGCTGCCTGTTCCATTTGAAATATTTCCAAACCGAACAAATCATGATGGGGTGGAAGGAGAGTGCATCTGTGAGCCAACTGGTTACCATGGTTGTAACCAGGAGTGTGCAATATACTCTTCAAGAGAATGGTAGACATTTTTATTCATCCATCCATCATCTTTACCCGCTTCTCAGTCTCCCCACCATCACAGACATCTACACCTCCAGATGCAGGAAGAGAGCCACCTGCATCATGAAGGACCCCACTCACCCAGCACACACACTTTTTGCCCCACTCCCCTCAGGACGGAGGTTGAGGAGCATCAAGTGTAGAACCACTAGACTGAGGAACAGCTTCTACCCTGAGGCTGTTAGACTCATGAATATCTAACCAGAATAATCACTGTGAAACATCACATCATGTTGCTGCTGATCTGTTCATGTTGCTGCTGATCTGTTTCATGTTGCTGCTGACAAAAATCTGTTTCATGCTGCTGTGTTCATCTGCTCATACAGACTCATGTTCGTGCTGCTGTTTGGAGTAATGTTTTTCTATGATATTAATGCATAGTGTATTTTTAGTTAGTGTTTTTCTTAGTTCACATCTTAGATCTTATTAATGTTTTTCTTTTACATGTTATTGTTGGATGTAACTGGGACCCTGTGTACATAATCTCGTTTCATCACATGTACCACATGTGGTGCAAATGACAATAAAGAATCTCTGAAAAAGATAATAATAATAATAATAATGAATTCAATTTATAATGCACTTTTCATTAATGAAAATCTCAAAATGCTACAAAGTGCAACAGAATTAAATGTCAATAAAACAAGTAATAAAACAAGTAAAATCAATAACAGTATCAACTAAGATCAAAGATAGAATCATGAGGAGGCAGAGTATGCTCGGTTAAAAAGAAAGGTCTTCAAGCCGCTCTTAAAGTCAACCAGTGACTGTGGAGCTCTCAGGCAGTCAGGAAGAGAGTTCCACAGGCGGGGGGCAGCCACACTGAAAGCCCGGTCTCCCATGGTCCTTAATTTGGTTCTCAAAGATGCAAAAGATGCATTGGGGTTTCTGATATTTTTAAAGAAAAAAAAAAAAAACATGACCACATGGTAATATACAGTACAGGTTTTTGTGTGTAGTTATTAATATTTTAAAGAAAGGGGAATGAAACTATTATTTTGAGGTTTAACTGCACATTTTTATTCAATCAGGTCAATTTTACAAAACATTTTAATCAGGAAATATTTATTTGCAGACTACAATTGTGCATGAACATTGGTATTATCTTGTTCTTAAAAACATTTTTATCTCTGGATTAGTTTATAAAACATGACATTTAGACACCTTACACTACACTCCTTTTCAAAGTGCAGGAGATGTCACAAAACACACAAAGGTCCCCGTTTTTTGTTTTGTTTTTTCTTTTACATACAATGCGTTCCTCCTTGAAGACATTTTTTTACAAGAACTTTAAAAAAAATACATTGCTTTTCGTCAGAAAAACAGAAATCACACTGGCACTTTTTTTTACTATACTGTGGCAAATGTAACATTTCCAACAGTCTACAACAGGTCTGCAATTTAACACTTAACCGGTTAAACACAGTAACCATAATTAAAGATTTGTAAATTCCTTGCATCATAAATGATCACAAATCACTCTTTCAGCACCAGCCATGATCATTAATCAAATGTTCAAGCACGAAGGTCCAAAATCTCCGAAGTTCCTTATCTGTGACACCGTTTCTTTGTTTTGTCATTTTGTTCACAGAGGACAGTGTAACAAGCAACAGTAGGAAAAGTGACACTTTATATTAATATATTAAATTAATGTCTAACACAGACTCAGTGATAAGACTTAGTGAAATGTAGTAGTTCTGTAACAATAAAGGTCACTTAAAAATCAAAAGGTTAAAATATATTTAATTAATACTGAAATTTTAAAATATTATCCAAAAAAATGGAAATAACCTTCTGTACAAAGATAAAGCAACACAAAACCCTTTTTTTTTTCTTTTGTACCAAAAACAATCAAATAAACTCAGTGAATATACATCAACACAAGACAAATAAATAACCAGTGTATGCACATCAGGGAGGCTTTGTCATTCACTCCTTTCTAATAAATCGACATACATAAAAATAACAAAAAAACAAAAAAAAAAGCATAAATATAAAATCTTTTTATTTTCAAGTCAAAAAAAGTACATAAATAAATACAAAATAACTACAACTGCTTTTATTAGTATAAAAACTGATAACTAAAAGAAGAATCTTCAGTCATGAGACACGTTTGTTACTATTTTCTGACAGAAGTATGTGTGTGGTAAGATCCAGCTGAGCTTAAAGTCCAACTCAGACTTCATTTAAACTTGTCTGGGATCAGATTCATCTGCGAGTGGATACTTGTGGGTGGACTGGAGATGCCCTCTGACCAGTCGGACAGGTTGGAATGTGGGGATGAGCTAGACCACTGGTCGGGGGAACCAGGGGAGGGGGTTAGAAAAGGGTGTTCGGGCACCTGTAGCTGGTGACTGGGTGTGTTGTCCATAGGGCCTGAATAGCTATGCTGGGAGGGAGGCGTGAGGAACTGGGTGCCGAGCATCTGCGTCTCCTGCGGCATGATGGTGTGAATTGCCACCGAGCGTCCTGCGCCGCTGTTCTGCTGCACGTCGGAGCCGTTCAGCTCGATGTTTGGGAAGCTCTGGTTGTGAGCTTGTCCAGCTGCGGAGGAGCTTGAGTTCTGGTGCTGGACCTGTCGTGGGTGAGCCTGCTGCATCAAGTGTGCAGACGAGCCAGGGCGGCTGGTCTGCAGGTTCTGGTAGCCCATTATCTGTGACAAGGTGGCAGTGCTGACATTGTGCAGTGCGCCCATTATGTTGTGTGCTATGGGTGGCCCTTGGGTAAAGCTTCCTTGCTGGTTTACACTGGGATGCATCCTGGTGACCCAGTCACACTGACCCCCTCTGCTGCCACCTAAAGATGTTGCGCCCTGAGAGGTGGGGCTGGACACAGGCAAGTGGGAGAGACGAGGAGGGTCAAAAGACATGCAACCCATGTCTTTACCCATATTAATCTGCCCCGAATGAGAATTCCCGTTGCCTTGTAGGTGATTTAAAGACATAGGAGGTGACTGCTGGAAAGGTGACGCCATTGGAGGAGAAGCAACATCTGACAGGTAGCCATGAGGTGACTCAAGGGAATCAACCGGGGAGAGAACAGCAGATGTGTCTAGTAAATTATTTTTTCCATCCAGTGACTTCTTCTTCTTTACTCTAATATCCTTACCCCCATCCTTACCCCCTTTCCCACCAGAGCTTGGTTTTCGAGGCTTCTTGACAGAGGGTGCTGGCTTAAGGTTGCTGAGGTAGTCACCGGGGGAGCAGAGAGGAGGAGAAAGGGTAGATGTGCTCAAGGGGGCACTGTGAAGACCAGGACTCCTAACCACGTTGTACTCATCTAGAAGCCTGACGATGTCATGATGCATGCGTTCCTGGGCAATGTCCCGCGGCAGCTGGTCAAGATGGTCGGTGATCTCACGGTTGGCAAAGTGCTCCAACAGGACTTTTGCTGTTTCATAACTGCCTTCACGAGCTGCAAGGAAGAGTGGGGTCTCCTCCTAAAAAAAAGGAAAGCAATTATAAAATAAAGTTTAGAAAATGATCATACCTTGAAGTATATCATCCACCACATTGCATGTCAAAATATAAACAAAGATATTTTTGTTCTATAAGCCCTAAAATGTATGTGATGGTGATGACTGTAAGCTACTTCCACACCAAATCGTTAGTCGCTCAATCGCTCAATATTTGTGAAACTGACTGACTAATAGACATTTTTGTGTTTGTTGAAATTTATTAGCTGTAACAGCCATCGTGAATCATTTTAAATCCAAAAGTTATTTAATTGTAAATTTACTTCCGGTCATTACTTTCTGAGTGTTTCATTAAAACTTGTGAGATACTGTATTTTGTTAACTGACAGACAGTGTTAAATCCAACAGGTAATGGCAATGTTTTAATCAAAGATCTTGCATGATCTGTAAGCACTCAGATTTGGGTTTGAAACTACTTTCAGCTATAACCAAACCAAACTGTAGCTCAATATCTGTAAAAATAACTGAGTTAATCTCATTTATGTACCGGTACTGGCTATGGTTGTCTAGTTCTGGCAGCAAACTTGAGACAAGTCCACTCCAAAAGCTGAGCAGTTCTTAAACTGCATCCAATGAATATATTCTGAGAGTTTCATTAAACTCTATTTAATGGGTGATGATATTTTATATCATCACCCATCACCCATCACCCATATTATTTTATTCAGAGACCAACAACACTGAGGCCCTCAGCTCATGGTTTCACTCCACCTGCAAAACGGTTCTGGACGCTGTGTGTCCGTTAAAAATCAAATCTCCTAAAATCAAGTGTGAACCGTGGTTGGACGAAAACACCAGGGCAGCTAGGAGAGAGTGTCGCAGAGCTGAGCGCAGGTGGAAATCGAACAAATTACAAGTGTTGTTTCAAATATTAAAGGACTGCTGGCGTCACTATCAAAAAACTGTGAAAGATGCCAAAAGAAAATACCTGTCAAATGTGATTGCATCAAACAGTCACAGTCCTCATGTTCTGTTTAAAGTTATTGGTTCTGTTCTCAACGCACCACAAACAAACTGTATTGAACCTTCACCTGCTGCATGTGAAAACTTTCTAAACTTCTTTGTTGAGAAAGTCAATTCCACCAGAGCCCAGATCTCACCTTCTGCTCATGACCCCTCAGTCTCTGTGCCCTGCTCGGCTGTTTTTGACAGCTTTGAACCTGTGACTCTGTCGTCTCTGCAGGAGGTGGTCAGTCACTTGAAGCCAACAGGTTCACCAAGTGATGCTGTTCCTCCTCGTTTACTCAAAGAGGTTTTCATCACTGTAGGTCCTTCAGTCCTGGCTCTTCTGAACAGCTGTCTGTCCTCTGGTGTGGTCCCTGGACATTTTAAACATGCAGATGTCCAGCCTCTCATTAAGAAACCCACTCTTGACCCCTCTGTTCTTGCTAACTACAGGCCCATCTCCAAACTGCCATTTCTTTCAAAAATGCTCGAGAAGGTTGTGTACAACCAACTATCAGCATATTTGGAAGAACAGAACATTCTCGAGGTTTTACAGTCTGGTTTTAAAGCTCTGCACAGTACAGAATCTGCTCTTTTAAAGGTTTTTAACGACATATTTTTAGCAACAGACTCTGGTGACAGTGTTGTCCTCCTGCTTTTAGATTTATCATCTGCTTTTGACACCGTGGACCATGACATCTTACTATGTCGTTTGAAACAATGGGGGGGTGTCAGCGGTGCAGCACTGAACTGGTTTAGGTCCTACTTAGCCGACCGTACTTTCTGTGTCCGCCTTGGTGACCATGAGTCCTCCTCTGCTCCTCTTCTGTGTGGGGTTCCTCAGGGCTCAGTCTTAGGCCCCCTCCTCTTCACACTGTACCTGCTCCCTCTTGGCTCCATTCTTAGAAAATATGGGATCTCCTTTCATTGTTATGCGGATGATACGCAGATTTATGTCCCGCTTCAGAAAAAGGACTCCAACTCTCTGGCCCCTCTGTTTTCATGTCTGGAGGACATCAAAGCCTGGATGGCTGTGAACTTTTTAAAGTTTAATGAGGGGAAGACTGAGGTGATGGTTTTTGGAAGCTCCACTGAGACTCCCAAGGTCAATGTTGGTTCCTTGGCTCAATACATCAGACCTATTGTTACAAACCTGGGGGTCAAGATCGATGCCGGACTAAAATTTGAAAACCACATCAGAGCAGTTGTTAAAACTAGTTTTTTCCACCTGAGGCAGCTGGCTAAGGTGAAGCCAATTCTTTCCAAGCAGCATTTTGAAACAGTAGTTCACGCCTTTGTGACCACACGGCTGGACTACTGTAATGCACTCTATATAGGAATCAGTGATTCGTGTATCTCTCAGCTTCAGAGGGTACAGAACGCCGCTGCACGACTTTTAACTGGCACACGAAAGTTTGATCACATTACTCCTGTTTTAACCTCCCTGCACTGGCTGCCCGTACATTACAGGATTCATTTTAAAGTTCTTTTATTTGCTTTTAAAGCGCAAAATGGTCTTGCCCCGCCCTATCTGTCCGAGTTGCTGCAGCCATACACACCCTCTCGATCCCTCAGGTCATGTGATCAGCTGCTCCTGAGTGTCCCAAAGACAAAACGCAAGCTCAGAGGAGACCGTGCTTTTGCTGTGGCAGCTCCTAAACTGTGGAACAACCTTCCCTTGAACATCAGACAGGCCTCTTCCCTGTCTGTTTTTAAATCTCTTCTTAAAACCCATCTCTTCTCCCTGGCCTATGACACCATCTGCGATGTTGACTTTTAATAATTTTAGTCGCTTGTTTTATCTGAGTGTATGATTCCTCAACTTTTATTATGTGACTTTTATTTATTTTAATTATTTTATTACCTGATTGTGATTGTTTTGTTGTGTGTACAGCACTTTGGTCCTGTAGGTGTTTAAAGTGCTCTATAAATAAAGCTGGTATGGTATGGTATGGTATTTTGCTAACCAATAGACAAACATACACAGGCGATTACCGTACGTTATCAACGTGCAATCACTGCCATCTTTTCCCATACCTTGTTGTTCTGCATGTCTTTGTTGGCCCCGTTTTTCAACAGCACCATTGCAGCTTCCACATTGTTAACAGATGCAGCCCAGTGAAGAGCAGATTTACCTGTGGAGATTGCAGATTAAAATAGTTTATTTTATGTAATTCCAACATAAGGCAAATATATGTGTGGTAATGCCAGGATGAAAAACAAAAATGTTAGCTACCAGTATCGTCAGTGGCGTTAGCGTCAGCGTGGCAGTTGATAAGTTCTTCCACCATGCCATCAATCGCTAATCGGGCAGCTAGGATGAGTGGTGTTGTTCCATCATGCATCCGGGCATCAAGATCAGTGGCACGATTTCGGATTAAGATCTGCAAAGAGGGAAAAAAATGGTATTGAGTTACTGTGAATACAGGTCAAAAATGAAAGTGAGATGATTGAGAAAGAGCAGTTACCTGAAAAACTCCCTGTGCATCTGCAGCCACGGCAGCATGAAGCGGTGTGCGACCCATGTTGTCCTGAACGTTGGCATCGGCGCTGGACTCTAGGAGGCGTTTGGCAGCATCTGAGCGGGCGTAACGGGCAGCTAAGTGGAGTGCGGTCTCACCAGTGCGATCGGTCTGATTATGGAGGTTAGCGCCCTGATAAATGAAGTCAGAGATTATTTCCGCTGATGGATCTTCTTCCTCTTCACTGTTACCAGTCTCCAGTCCTCCACCACTGCAGGAAGCAATCATCAGTGGTGTGAAACCATCTGAAAAGAACAGATGAGGGTGAGTTCCTGCTCAAAAAGGTTGCACCAAAAAAATCTGGCATGTCTATGAACACACCTGGTCCTCTGACATTGACATCCATGCAGTCATTCTCTATCTCTCCCTGAGGAGGTGTAGCAGCAATGGATGCTATCCTGAGATCAGCTGCATCCAGATGCTGCTGTGTCCATTTCCTCTGGTCACCTTGATTGCTGAAATCCAACATGGCTTGCTCCTCGAGCTAAAACAACAACAGCAAGTCAATAGAGTCAGTGTCAGTGACATCTTTGGTTTAAATACTTAATTTCAACAGCAGTGCAATAGGAAAAAAACTAATTGTTCATCTTACCCTGAAGCGCCTACAATCTGGATCATCATCACCCCATTCATTTTGATTATCATCCATAAGACTGAAGTCTGAGTTTTTCATAGGTCTGTTGAAAAAATGAAGCGAAAGTGCATATTAGGTCTTACGGTATGTGCTCATTATAAATGCTGTTTAGTATGTAAATTCTGAGTTTCACATCAGAGCAGCCTTAACATTGTACTTTAGTCTACTTACTTGAGTCCAACAGAATCCTCTCCCAGTGGCTCTCTGCGTTTCTTTTTGCTGGGTTCCGATGCTTTGAATCCCTCAGGAAACCAAAGCTGGCCGTGCTCTCGTCTCCTCTTACGGGACACTAGAACACCCAGGCAGAGAAAACCCAAAGCAGCCAGGCCAAGGAAGACTACATACATGGGGTAGAGCTCTGTAGTCCGGGGAGTAGGTCTCACACCTGAAAAAATGGTAAAACAATTACCATGTATAGCGTAAGAGTTCAGTGGAGTGATTATTCTGTGTTTATGTTTGCAAAATAGCTAAAACACTGCAATGGAAATGAAAACATACTTGTAACTGCCTCAATATATGGGACATTAAGATTCCCACTGGTGGCCAGTGCTCCAAGAAATGCAGCCACATCTGTTGCACTCTGGAAACATTCAGTGGACTGCTGATAACACTGACGGTTGTCAATCTCCAGGTAAACAATAGACCTATGAGCAGAAGGTAAGAATATTAGCAATGTGTTCAATTTTGTAAATCAAATATGGTACTTTTCTTTTTTTTTTAAGTGTTACTGATATGACATCTACTTACCCTTTGACTTGTATAGGATCCAGCTCTCTGCGTTTCCGTGGACTGACCATGGAGGACACACTCTCCTTTACCTGACCCAAAACACTGGCTGGCATTGAGGCCCACTCAGGCCAACCATCTGCAGAGCGCTTCAGTACGTTGTGTTTTACCAGGTCTTGCTCATTGCCATAGTAAGGAAAGACCATGGGCTCCCCTTTGGCGTCTCGGCGAAACACCACATTGGTGTGGAGGACGCTGCTCAGCTCTCTGAGGAAGGACGAGGACCGGTTTTTAAGATGCTCTGGAGTAATATGGACAACCAAGACTAAATGTCCATCTGCAAGCTTCTCTGGCATGTTGTTGGCACAGTCAAGGCCATCCCATTCACATTCTGCATTGTTGCAGCC
>JBBPBX010043985.1:7000-27663 GCA_038048925.1 Garcialebias charrua
ATGGTCTGTGGAACCGTGAGGGACAGGGATGTGAACATAAACACCACCAGGAGGATTTACTGTTCATGAATGAAATGTAAACATCAGCTGTTGGACCTCTACTGTCGGCTCTGACACTTAAACATGTTTATTCACTGAAAACTTTGATTTAAGTACACTTTTGATTTAATGACTTCAGAAACATCATCAGTTCTCACATCCTGCCATTCTACAAAATCTTTAAAAAAAAATAATCAGAAAATTAAGAAAAAGAGGAAAACTTTAAATGTTTAAAAAACTGGAAACAACAGAATGTGTCAGAAATTGGTACATACCAATAAAACCACCGAAACACTGGACCACTGTTTCACTGAGCCACTGGACTAATGAGCCACTGTTGCTCTTGTCCACTGTACCACTGATGGACTGTACTACAGAGTTACTGTACCACTGCACTGCTAAACCAATAAACCACTGAACAGCTGTACAACAGCATACCTGAACATCTGTGCCTATGGTTCGCTGTACCACAGAATTACTGTGTCACTGAACCACTGTTCCACTGAAATACTGTACCATTGTAGAACTGATCCATTGTAGAACTGATCCATTGTAGAACTGATCCATTGTTACTCTGGTACATTGCACCACTGATGGACTGTACTACAGAGCTACTGTACCACACTGCACTGCTAAACCAATAAACCACTGAACAACTATACCACAGTGTACCATTGTACCAGTGATGTAATGTGCTACTGAATCACTGTTTCACCAGTCTTAACATATCAGTGATCCATTGTACCACTGAGCTACTGTTTTGCTTAACTATTGAGCCACTGAACCACAACACAACTGAACATCGGCACCAATGTATGACTGGACCACTGTACTTCAGGTTTGCCGACTGATTCATTGCACCACTAAACCGCTGTATCGTTTGAAAGACCAAGCTACTGAATCACTGTACAAATGAGTTACTTTATCACAGTAGGGCTGAACCATTGCATACCTCTGGCCCAGTGTACCACTGAGCTACTGTACCATTTTAGAACTGATTCACAGTAGTTCTGGTCCTTTGTTCCACTGATGGATTAACCATGGAGCTACTAAACTACAGCTCTGCTAAACCATTAAACCACCCAACAACTGTACCACTGAAACATTGAGTCATAGTACCACAGCATGACTGAACCACTGTACCTCAGGTTTGCTGTGCCACTGAACCATGGTAGAACTGATCTATACCACTGGTTCACTGTACTACAGAGCTACTGAACCACTCTACTGCTGGACCATTAAGCCACTGAACAACTGTACCACTAAACCATTGAACCACTATACCACTGGTTCACTGTACCACTGAACTGCTAATCCACTATAACACTGTTCCATTGTACCACTGCAGCTCTGAATCACTGTTCCACCAATCCACTGATCCAGTGTACCATTAAATCACTACTGCTCAATTACTGAGCCACTCGACCACTGTATCTGTGATCTATGGAGTTCTGTACCTCTGAAAGGTTGATCCACTGTACATCTGCATCATTGTGCCAGTAAACTACTGTAACACTGATCTATTGTTCCCCTAAAACTGCCACCAAAGCACTGATCCACTATTCCACTGTACCCACTAAGATACAGTATATGTTCCCTCTGTGACTCTGACTGAACTTGGAAAAAGGACCTTCTCCTACTCTGCTCCTGTTTCCTAGAATATCTTGCAAAAGATCTGAAGCTCTTGACCTTGACCTCTCTAAGTGTCTTCAAACATCTGTTAAGTTCCTGGTAAAACACAATGCAAGGTTGAATGAATGAAATCTCTGAGGCACTGAACCAGTGCACCAGTGAACTAAAAGGCACAATACACCTGTGGCACCACTGGTCCTGTGGTACTATTGATCTTTGTGGAATCGTTGGACCTGTTGGTTCTGAACCATCGTTTCAGTAACCCCAGTATTAGAACATCAACAAGTAGAACCTTCAGGATCTAATGACGCATTTCTTTTGTCTGAATATTAAGATGGAGAAAAAGAAGCAGGAGAACAAAATGAGGAGGGACCAGTTAAACGATGAGTACTTGGAGCTACTCGACAAGCAGAGACTGTACTTCAAAACCGTCAAAGACTTTAAAGAGGTGAGAAAAACTGTTTGTGTTGTGTCTCGGTGCAACGACAATAAAGCTGGTTCTGATTCTGATATGGACCTTTTGAGCTGCTGCAAATACCTTAAAGACCGTGTAAAGTGAATTTCAATATTTTCTTCAATTAACATTATAAATGTCTCTGATGCATGCTCAATAATCCAGGTAGAAAAATCTAAAAAAGCTAAGTCTGGTCCTCTGGACACTCAAAAAATAAAACAAAACAAAGCAAAAAAAAAAAAAGTAGAAACGTTTCGTCTTTCGTCCGAAAGACTTCCTCAGTCTGAGTTGCTGTATTCAGCTCAGTCTTATAAATAGCACCCTCTCACAGTGGATCAACCAGTTGGCTGATGACAGCCTGAAACCAGCTGCTCACATGATCAAGGAGGACCATCAGCCTAACAATGGATTGAACTAAACAGCCACTGGCCAAAAGGATGGCCCAGCACAGAAGATCAACATCATCAGGTCAGGACTCTGCGGTCTACACTCATCTCCAGGCCAGAGGTCACTCTTTCAGGGATGAAGATGTTCACATCCTTGATAGAGAGGAACGATGGTTTGAGAGAGGAGTAAAGGAGGCCATCTTTGTGAAAAGAAACCGTCCATCATTAAACAGAGGTGGAGGCCTCCGGGTTCAACTGTCCCCCTCTTACAATGCTGTTATTGCTAGTATCACTCAGCCCTCTGTGAATAGCAAACAACCATCAGGGTGCTAACGATCCATCGTCAGGCTGATGGTCCTCCTTGATCATGTGAGCAGCTGGTTTCAGGCTGTCATCAGCCAACTGGTTGATCCACTGTGGGAGGGTGCTATTTATAAGACTGAGCTGAATACAGCATCTCAGACTGAGGAAGTCTTTCGGACGAAAGACGAAACGTTTCTACAGTTTTTTTTTTTTTGCTTTGTTTTGTTTTTTGAATGTCCAGAGGACCAGACTTAGCTTTTTTAGAGATTATAAATGTCATAATTGTAATCTTGTAAATGAGTAAAAAGTCTCAAAATTGTAGCTCAATTAATTTTGGAGTTCTAGATCAAACTTTGTTTAAAGATATGTCTGCTTCAGGATTTTTTAGGCGTGGTTTAAATGTGACCGTGTTTTGTCACGCGGTCTAAAGCCCCACCCCCTGCAGCTCCAGCCGTATAAATTAGTTATTCACATCGGTGGAGCCATTCACTCGCGAATCGCAGATAGCATCAGATAGCAATAGCATAGATATTTTGTTCATTGTTAGCTAGCTAATCAATTATGCCTCGTTCCTGCATCTTCCCTGGATGTCGCAATGGTCAGGGCACCCGCTTGGTGACTTTATTTAATTTATTTTATTTACTTGATCTCTGCTGCTGTCAGCCGCGGACACACAGAGTGGACCTCACGTCCCCCGCACGCAGCCACTGACACACAGAGTGGACCTCACGTCCCCCGCGCACAGCCACTGACACACAGAGTGGACCTCACGTCCCCCGCGCACAGCCACTGACACACAAGCCGTTTTCGCATTGACCGGCCCTCTATGGCCCGGGACGCCCCGCCCCGCCTTCTAACCCGGGTTCAGCGTGTTCTCATTTTCCTTTTTTTCCCCGGCTCCACCCTCGTTTTGGAACCATCTCCACCGTGGTTCTATCGGGCCGGGCTCCCCCGGCCGAGTTTGACGTCATGTACTGCTCAAATTTGATTTGTTGTTTGCAGCAGGGGCTGGACTCGTTCTAACAACAACCTCAGTACCGTAGGGCTGTATTTCATTCAAATGTAACTACAGAAACCCCTAAAACAATTGTTAGCTGAATTAGTTTTTCTGAGTTAAATTTTTGTTAATAACTGATCACAAATCAGCTTATGTCACAACGTAAATAACCACGAAGCGCGCACCCATTTCCGCCTTTCAGCGCGACTTGAATGTCATTAAAATATAACTAATATTGTCTAACTGTTGCGCGCAGCCAGGGTTTTAAAATATAACTAATAATCTCTAACTCCTTTGCGTAGCTAGAATGTTAAGAGCGGTGATTCCTTCATAAGCAACGTGAACTCCCAAAAAAACAATCCGCCGCCGTGGCTTAGAGCGTTAATGCTCTTGTATCTTGACCAGACGAAGCGGGTTCGCGTCCCACCTGGGACAAGTTTTTTTTTTACGTTTGTCTTTTATTGGAGTAAATAAAAAGGAGTTTTGTTAAGCATTTTACCAAACAAACTCCTTTTTATTTACTCCAATAAAAGACAAACGTAAAAAAAACCTTGTCCCAGGTGGGACGCGAACCCGCTTCGTCTGGTCAAGATACAAGAGGATTAACGCTCTAAGCCACGGCGGCGGATTGTTTTTTTTGGGGAGTTCACGTTGCTTATGAAGGAATCACCGCTCTTAACATTCTAGCTACGCAAAGGAGTTAGAGATTATTAGTTATATTTTAAAACCCTGGCTGCGCGCAACAGTTAGACAGGTTTCTGTAGTTAAATTTGAATGAAATTCAACCCTAGCGCTAAGGTTGTTTGAATGAGTCCCGCCCCTGCTGTAAACAACGAATCAAATGTGAGCAGTACATGACGTCAAACTGGGTCCGTGGGACCCGGCCCGATAGAACCACGGTAGAGATGGTTCCAGAACAAGGGTGGATCCCGGGCGGAAAAGGTAAATGCGAACACGCCGAACCCGGGTTAGAAGCAGGGAGAGCCGGGGAGGGCTGGCCAATGCGAAAACGGCTATAGAGTCCACAGCCTTCTGGTAGGCTTCTGGTGCACTCGATAATCCAAAAGGAACTTTTCTGAAGCGGTAACACCCTCTATGTGTGATGAATGTCGTCAGGTGTCTGGACTCTGTGGCTAAATCACACTGCCAAAATCCTTTCCTTGCATCTAGCTTAGCAAACACTTTTGCTCCCTGCACTGCCTGTAAGATGCTGTCTACTGTTGGTACTGGGTGTCTTTCTCTGATCACTGCTCTATTCACCTCCCTAAGGTCTACACATAGCCTCACTTCCTTTGTATCTTTCTTGGGTACAATAAGGATATTAGAAACCCATTCTGATCCTTCATTTACCTCCTCTATAATACCTTGTTCTAGCATCTTATCTAGCTCCTGGTTTACAGCTTCTAACATGGGATAAGGGACTCTCCTTAAACCTTGAGCTACAGGCGGGACTTTTTCATCGACTGTAACCTTATGGCTGTAACCTTTAATTTGTCCAAGTCCTTTAAATAGTACTGGGTACTCTTTAACAAGCTTGTCAAACCTGTCTATTTGCTCTACTGTGTTTACTTTTTCTCCTGTGTTAAGTATATTTAATGCAAAGCTCGTTTTTCTGCCTAGTAGTGCTTCTACATTTCCTTCAATCACATAGATGTTATCTTTAATAACATTGGGCCTCATGCACGAACATGTTCGTATTTTTATCCTAAATTTCTCTTACTTTTGTTCGTACGAAGCGTTCGTACGAACATGCCACGTCAGATTCAACAAACTCTTCTATCCTCAGGAAAAGTGTGTAAACGAGCTGCGTAAATTTAATGAATCCCACCTGTTCTATCCACCTGCGCGTGCTCGCGGAGAGGTCATTTACATAATTCCCACCCCTCAAAACACCATATAAGGCCACGTTTCCTGCCTTTTGACAGCAGGAAGTGTCCATTCATTCAAAATCAAGAAGTAAAAAGAAGAACTTCACGCGTTCGGAGATTGAAGTTCTGCTCTCAGTCGCGCTGTGGCGCACCGCTACCCCCCCCCCCCGCAAGTGTCGGATGGTCAAATATTTTTAATTTTAGTGTAAACAACTGTGTTACATTATAGTTTCACTTATTCAGAAGAGCTGTGGCGCACCGCTACCCCCCACCCCCCGCAAGTGTCGGATGTGTTTTTGAACAGAAGCATTTTAAAATGTCTCGAAACTACAGTTAACTTCATATTAATATTGTAGTGCATATGTTGTGTCTCCCGTGGGTCGTACAGTATCAGAAATCAAGAATAAATGGTTTGATCTGAAAATGGCTTCAAACAAACGTCTCGCCGCAGCACGGACAGGAGGTGGTCAAGGAATAGTCTGCGTTACCGAGATGGATGGACAATAAATGCCATGCTGCGCAAGACGCGTGCCAACATGTTTTGCAGCACAAATGAGTCATGCGCGCTCCTCCTGGTCATCGCGCAACCACATTCTGCAGGTTATATTTCGAATCAGATATAATAATCTATTGCTCCGATGGTGTTTGGCACAGCAGTCCAGCAATAGCATGAAAATCAGTCTTAATTCGTACTTGTTCTGCGGCGGTGTATGGGAATTTTATGTACCTGGGTGTTAATATGAGGAGGGCTTTGATGACCAAGGGGAGCGCACGACTCACTGAAGCCTGCGCGACACACCAGACAAATTAAACTTAAAATTATAATTCTAATTCAAACAGAATAACCTATTGTCAAGAATAATTATGGTGCGTGATTTTTTTAAACCCAAAATATTTTCTAAATAACGAAATATGAAGTTATTAGTGGAGAAAATCCGTCTGGATAACAGCGGACCGACTGCTCCTAAAATATACGACAGCTCTGGACCACTCGTAAATTTTGTTCGTATCTGAAAAAATTATTAGGATACGAAAACATTGTTGAATGCCACAAATGATCCTAAATCGCTCGTACGCACAGTTTAAGAACAAATCTGTGCGTACGAACGGTTCTTGCATGAGGCCCATTGTCTTTCCATCTAATTTCTGCTTCAAAATAACCCACACATTTAAGTGGAGTAGTTTGTGCATAAGCATAAAACCTCTTCTTGGTTGGCAAGAAAGTTAATTCTCAATTCTCTTCTTGGTTGGTTTTAGTTTATTTTTTAGCAGAAAGTGTTCTTTTATATAAATCCTCTCCTATGAAGTTTCTTCCACTTCCTGTATCTATGACCATTTTCAGCCATTGTCCATTTACTTTGATTGTTTCAGTACCCCCTCCCTGGGCTGCCACCTTACCGTGGTGGAGGGGTTTGAGTGTCCCAATGATCCTAGGAGCTATGCTGTCAGGGGCTTCATGCCCCTAGTAGGGTCACCCAAGGCAGACAGGTCCTAGGTGAGGGACCAGACAAAGTGCAGCCCGAAGACCCCTTATGATGAGTAAAATAAATGGACAAAATGTTCCCTCGCCCGGACGCGGGTCACCGGGGCCCCACTCTGGAGCCAGGCCCGGAGGTGGGGCACGTTGGCGAGCGCCTGGTGGCCGGGCTTTCACCCATGGAGCTCGGCCGGGCACAGCCCGAAGAGGAGACGTGGGTCCCCCTTCCCATGGGCTCACCACCTATGGGAGGGGCCAAAGGGGTCGGGTGCAATGTGGGATGGGTGGTGGCCGAGGGCGGGGACCCTGGCGGTCTGATCCTCGGCTACAGAAGCTGGCCATTGGGACATGGAATGTCACCTCTCTGGTGGGGAAGGAGCCTGAGCTAGTGTGTGAGGTTGAGAGGTTCCGGCTAGAAATAGTCGGACTCACCTCAACGCATGGCTCTGGCTCTGGAACCAGTTTCCTTGAGAGGGGTTGGACACTCTTCTACTCTGGAGTTGCCCCTGGTGAGAGGCGCCGAGCAGGAGTGGGCATACTTGTTGCCCCCCATCTTGGTGCCTGTACGTTGGGGTTCACCCCGGTGAACGAGAGGGTAGCCTCCCTTCGCCTACGTGTGGGGGGACGGGCTCTGACTGTTGTTTGTGCCTATGCGCCAAACGGCAGCGCAGATTACCCACCCTTTTTGGAGTCCTTGGAGGGGGTATTGGAGAGTGCGCCTCCTGGGGACTCCCTTGTTCTGCTGGGGGACTTCAACGCTCACGTGGGCAATGACAGTGAGACCTGGAGGGGTGTGGTTGGGAGGAACGGCCCCCCTGATCTGAACCCGAGTGGTGTTTTGTTGTTGGACTTCTGTGCTCGTCATGGATTGTCCATAACGAACACCATGTTCAGGCATAAGGGTGTACATATGTGCTCTTGGCACCAGGACACCCTAGGTCGCAGTTCGATGATCGACTTTGTTGTCGTCTCATCTGATCTGCGGCCGCATGTCCTGGACACTCGGGTGAAGAGAGGGGCGGAGCTGTCAACTGACCACTACCTGGTGGTGAGTTGGCTCCGATGGTGGGGGAGGATGCCGGTCAGACCTGGCAGACCCAAACGTATTGTGAGGGTCTGCTGGGAACGTCTGGCAGAGTCTCCCGTAAGACGGAGCTTTAACTCCCACCTCCGGGAGAGCTTTGAACACGTTCCGAGGGAGGCGGGGGACATTGAGTCCGAGTGGGCCATGTTCCGCGCCTCTATTGTCGAGGCAGCTTATCAGAGTTGTGGCCGCAAGGTTGTTGGTGCCTGTCGTGGTGGCAACCCTCGAACCCGGTGGTGGACACCGGCGGTGAGGGATGCTGTCAGGCTGAAGAAGGAGTCCTATTGGGCCTTTTTGGCCTGTGGGACCCCGGAAGCAGCAGATAGGTACCGACAGTCCAAGCGGCATGCGGCTCGGGTGGTTGCTGAGGCAAAAACTCGGGCGTGGGAGGAGTTCGGAGAGGCCATGGAGAATGACTTCCGTACGGCTTCGAGGCGATTCTGGTCCACCATCCGGCGTCTCAGGGGGGGAAAGCGGTACGCGACCAACACCATTTATGGTGGGGATGGCGTGCTGTTGACCTCAACTCGGGATGTTGTGAGTCGGTGGGCGGAGTACTTCGAAGACCTCCTCAATCCTACTGGCACGTCTTCCACTGAGGAAGCGGAGCCTGGGGACTTTGGGTCGGGCTCTCCAATCTCTGGAGCTGAGGTCACCGAGGTGGTTAAAAAGCTCCGCGGTGGCAGGGCTCCAGGGGTGGATGAGATTCGCCCTGAGTTCCTTAGGGCTCTGGATGTTGTGGGGTTGTGTTGGCTTACGCGACTCTGCAATATCGCGTGGACATCGGGGGCAGTTCCCTTGGATTGGCAGACTGGGGTGGTGGTTCCCCTATTCAAAAAGGGGGACCGTAGGGTGTGTTCCAACTATAGGGGGATCACACTCTTAAGCCTCCCTGGTAAGGTCTATTCAGGGGTTCTGGAGAGGAGGGTCCGTCGGATAGTCGAACCTCGGATTCAGGAGGAGCAGTGTGGTTTTCGTGCTGGTCGTGGAACACTGGACCAGCTCTACACCCTCAGCAGGGTCCTGGAGGGCGCGTGGGAGTTTGCCCAACCAGTTTACATGTGCTTTGTGGACTTGGAAAAGGCATTCGACCGCGTCCCTCGGGGGGTTCTGTGGGGGGTACTCCGGGAGTATGGGGTACCAGGCCCATTGATATGGGCTGTTAGGTCCCTGTACGACCGGTGTCAGAGCTTGGTCCGCATTGCCGGCAGTAAGTCAGGCTCGTTTCCAGTGAGAGTTGGACTCCGCCAAGGTTGCCCTTTGTCACCGATTCTGTTCATAACTTTTATGGACAGAATTTCTAGGCGCAGCCAAGGTGTTGAGAGGATCCGTTTTGGTGGCCTTAGAATCGCTTCTCTGTTTTTTGCAGATGATGTGGTCCTATTGGCTTCATCAGATCGTGATCTACAGCTTTCGCTGGAGCGGTTTGCAGCCGAGTGTGATGCGGCCGGGATGAGGATCAGTTCCTCCAAATCCGAGGCCATGGTCTTGAGCCGGAAAAGGGTAGCATGCCCTCTCCGGGTCGGGGATGAGGTCCTGCCCCAAGTGGAGGAGTTTAAGTATCTCGGGGTCTTGTTCACGAATGAGGGAAAACTGGAGCGTGAGATCGATAGGCGGATAGGTGCAGCATCCGCAGTGAAGCGGGCGCTGTACCGGTCTGTCGTGGTGAAGAGAGAGCTGAGTCGAAAGGCAAAGCTCTCAATTTACCGATCGATCTACGTTCCCACCCTCATCTATGGTCATGAGCTTTGGGTTGTGACCGAAAGAACGAGATCTCGGATACAAGCGGCTGAAATGAGTTTTCTCCGCAGGGTGTCTGGACTCTCCCTTAGAGATAGGGTGAGAAGCTCAGTCATCCGGGAGGGACTCGGAGTAGAGCCGCTGCTTCTCCACATCGAGAGGAGCCAGTTGAGGTGGCTCGGGCATCTGGTTAGGATGCCTCCTGGACGCCTCCCTGGGGAGGTGTTCCGGGCATGTCCCACCGGGAGGAGGCCCAGAGGAAGACCCAGGACACGCTGGAGGGACTATGTTTCTCGGCTGGCCTGGGAACGCCTTGGGATTCCCCCAGAGGAGCTGCTCCAAGTGTGGGGAGAGGGAAGTCTGGGCCTCCCTACTTAGGCTGCTACCCCCTCGACCCGACCCCGGATAAGCGGACGAAAATGGATGGATGGATGTTTCAGTACCTTCAGGATCCACAGCATGGACAAACTCATCTGAATCTGATTCTGGATCTGTAGTATCCTGTATTACTGCTCTCATTGGTTTCATCTTTTTCTTTTTTTCTGTAAATTTATCACTCCTCTTTTCTGTTTGTATTTTTTTTTTCTTGAAACACATGCGTGCATAATGTCCTGTTTTCTGACAAAAGAGGCACGTTGCTGTCTTTGCTCCACAGTCTTCTGCAGTGTGTGTGTTCTTTCCACATCTGTAACACAAGGTGTCGCTGTTGGCTTTCTCTTGGCTCCGTTCACCTGTTGTTCCTGTTTTACGGTCTCGAGCTACGCATTTCTTAGTGAAATGAACTTGGTTTTCCTTCACTCTGTGACCGGTACCTTCAGTGAAAAATTTGGCTTCTGCATGCGCTGCTTCAAAAGCTCTTGCTGTTGACAATGCTTTGTCTAAACTCAGCCCGTCTTCCTGCAACAGTTTATCATGAAGCTTCTTCATGACACATTTCTCTACTATCTGATCACGTATCATGTCGTTCTCCAACGTGCCAAAGTCACATGATTTTGCCAGTTCTCTTAATGCATTCACAAAAGCATCCACTGTCTCTTCAGGGCTCTGAGCTCTCTGTCTGAACTTGTGTCTCTCTAGGACTATATTTATTCGTGGAGTAAAATATGCATCTAGTGCGGCAACAGCCTGAGCATGTGTACCTTTTTCTCCTGGTAAATTGGCGAAAATCCTCTGTGTCGGCGCTCCAATACAATGCAGTAGAGTGGCTCTCCTCACCAAATCTTGTGCATGAATTGTTCCACTTGCAACTTCAAAGAAGCTGTAAGAGTCCTTCCACAGTTTATACTCCGTGAATAAATCAGACGCTCCAAGGTTCAGCTGAAGCGGCGGGACCAGTTGAGCATAAGCAGGTGCACCTCCGGCAGCAGCTCGCTGTTCATTATCTGACATGACTCTGTCTCAGTTGTCCTTCTTTGCCTCTGGGTTCTTGACAAACGTTCTCCTCGTCGCCAAAATGTTGTGTTGTTTAAGTAAGCAGTCGTTTAGTTTGCTTTATACTTATTTATTAACACGTGCTCCAAGTTACTCTAGCCAACATGTCCGTCGTCTCTAATATCGATCGTCCGACTAATCTCGCAATAACACTAACATTAACTACACTACACTATTAACTGTATTTTTTGAGGCGTCCGTGTATATGTACATAATTACAATATTGGTCAATATATTCCTGTACTGTATACTGTACTGTATTTACATATTCATAATAAAAAATTTATTCTTGTTTTTCTTTTCTTCTTAGTGTGTTCGGTGGTGTGCTTATATGCACAAGTCTGCCCTGCTGGTAAAATGTTAAACTTCTATCATTCTATTAAAATGTATGTACTGTACTGTAGTTATATCTCTATTCTGCTAAAAGTTGTTGTTTGTAACAGTCGAAAACTATAAATCCTTGTGAAACCGGGATAAATGCAGCACACGAAGCTTCAAATAGAAGGGGTTCTTTATTCTCAAAAATAAACTATTCCCTCTGAGTTATATATAAAAAATAAGAAAAAGTCCGTGTTTCGAACGGCAGCAAGCCTTAGCTTCAAATAAAATGGCGGACCGACAACACGGTTAGCACCCAACAGAGTAGCATGCAGCTGCACGTAACAGCTGAAATCTAACAGCGTGAAAGCTACTGCATAACAAACGGCAGCGGCACTCTACGAGAGAAAACAAACAGAAATAAAACATTAGCATCGTCTCTATAGCTTCATTCACGGAAGATAACAGAAATAAAACATTAGCATCGTCTCTATAGCTTCATTCACGGAAGATAATTCAGTTCCAACAATTACCGAACACTTGGATTCTCTTTTCACGTGGCCAGAGTTGTCTCCTTCACCAAGTCTCAGATAAAATGTCCTTCTCTTCCGTTTTTACCAGTCCGTGCTACCGTACATAAACAAAGGGTTTTTTCTCTATTTCCGGTCCTTTTAGACCTCTCTGTACCAACAGCACCACATGCTGACAAAAACAAGAATTACAACCAGTAGGTGAAAGTAAAGCAAAACATGTTTTTTTTTTGTTTAAAAATACATGTGACATGTACCCATTTTTCACCTGGTTACATTCTCCCCTGCTTAAATGTCATCGTCCTCGGTGACAAAGCAACTGCTTTTTACCTCTTTTAAAGCTTCTCTAAAAAAAAACACAGAACCTAAGCTTGCAATAATCTGTGAAGCCATTTATGAGTTCATTTCTGGCCCCAACACTGACCTAGGTTGGTGATGTGGGTTTGGGTGTTTCCCTACATTCACTCTTCTACTCCTGCGGGGAGCAGGTGTGTGAGCTTGTCTAACGCCAGGAGGAGACACTGGAATCTCACCCAGTTGGTCAATATCGCATGCTTCATTGTCAACATGCTCAGTCTCCCTCTGTTCAATCACAGGAAGTTCACATTCGGAAGTCAACGGAGTCTCTGCTCGCTTCTGAACACTTTCACCACTAGGACAATTTTCTACACCTGAACCAGGATTTAAGTCAAAAGAAACCTCTTCAATGACTATACCCCCATCATACTCATCAGATGAGGCAGTGTGTGATTCAGTAGTATTTGTCTGTTTGGCTACAGTGTTCTCACTGTGTCCCTGGTTTGTGTCTGGCACATGGACACATGACCTGATGTCAGCCCTGTTAACCGTTTTTGTAGGCCCTCCCTCTGCAGGTCGTACTATGCAAGTTGTGCCTACTACGTCTACGAGTTGGTAAACAACTGGACTCCATGCATCCTGAATTTTGTTACGACCAGCTGGTCTGTGTCTCAGGTAAACATACTCTCCAACCTCAATCGAAGGACAGTACACTTTGTGACTATGCCGAGCAACGCGTTTCGCAGCTTTCTGCTCTGCATACTCTTTAGCTCTTTCATGTGCCTCTTTGAGTCTTTGCTGGTGCACAGCAAGCCAATCAAGATTTTTATCAGGAGAACTTTCATGCGCAAGCAATGCATCAACAGGAAGATGTGGGTCTACTCCATAGAGCAAGAAGTAAGGGGAATATCCGGTAGTCGCATGTGGAGTAACATTGTACGCATAAACCAGCTCAGGTAAATGTTCAGGCCAACGCCTCTTTTTGTCAGGTGGAAGGGTGCGCAACAGTTCATGCAGAGTGCGGTTAAAACGCTCACACTGGGCATTTCCTGTCGGGTGATGGGGTGTTGTACGTGTTTTTTTCACACCATACATTCTACAAAGTTCAGCAATAACCTCCGATTCAAAGTTACGGCCCTGATCTGAGTGAAGACGTTCAGGTACACCGTACTTCATGAACCACTCCTTTAAGAGGACTTTGGCTGTGGTCTCTGCTTTTTGGTCACGTGTAGGGAACGCCTGGGTGAACTTTGTAAACACATCGGTAATGACTAGAACGTTCTCACGGCCATCGGAAGCTGGTTCAAGGAGTGTGAAATCTACTGCCACCACTTCTAAAGGTCGTGTTGCCAAAAAGGATTTCATTGGAGGGTGAATCTTTGGGTGAGGCATCTTTGTGAGAATACAACGCTCACAGTTCTTAACCCATCGCTCAACATCGTTATGCATCCCTACCCAGAATGCTCTCTGTCTCAACAACTGTAATGTCCTCTCTATTCCCTGATGTCCCATAGAGTCATGGACACTCTTCAGCACAGCTGCTTGTAAACAACCTGGAACAAGCAACTGAAAGCACTCTCCAACACGATCATCCTTCACCACTCTGTACACCAACCCATCACGTATCTGAATGTGTTTCCATTGTTTCCACAATGATTTGGCAGCACCAGGAAGATTCTTCCTTTCTTGTGAACTTGGCGGGCTACCTCGATCCACAAACTGTTTTAGAACATTTATCACTGGATCTTGACACTGAAATGTCCGCAGCTCTTCCTTGGAGTAACCGGGAAGAGTTGGTGTAGCCTCTTTAGCATGTGAATTGGATTTATCAGTTTCTGCAGCCCTAATCTGGTTTACCTGACAACATTGGACCCCAGCTGTAACCAGCTCGGGCTCAAGGGCAGTGCCTCTACAAATCAAATTGCAAATTGCAATGCAATCATCAAACTCCTCATCATCAGTTGGTTCTGGCTCCCCTGCTAACGGGTGTCGTGACAGTGCATCAGCGGCGGCGTTACACCGACCTGGCCGGTACTGCACATCAAAGTCGAAGGCAGCTAACTGTGCTACCCATCTCTGTTCAATAGCCCCAAGTTTTGCACTTTTTAGATGACATAAGGGATTGTTGTCTGATACCACAGAGAATTTAGAGCCCAGTAAGTACCCCCGAAACTTCTCTACTATTGCCCATTTAAGTGCAAGCAGCTCGAGTTTCATGCTGCTATAGTTTTTATCATTTCGCTCTGCATTTCTCAGCCGTCTACTTGCATATGCAATGACCCGTTTCTTGTCACCTTGCTGCTGACACAAGACAGCTCCTAAACCCTGACCACTAGCATCAGTTTCCAAAATGAAAGGACAAGTGAAGTCTGCATAACCCAAAATCGGAGCAGTCACAAGCTTTTCTTTCAATGTGTCAAATGCAATTTGACTGTTGGTGTCCCATAATGCACTTAGTTTTTGACTAGCTTTGGCTGTAGTAGCAGCTCCTCGACACTGATTCACTAGGTCATGTAGTGGGGCTGCGATCTTTGAAAAGCCCTCAACATACCTTCTGTAGTAACTACATAGGCCTAGAAATGATTGGAGTTCCTTAACGGTGCCAGGCACCGGCCATTCCTTGACTGCTGCCACCTTGGAGGGATCAGTTGCGATACCCTCTGCAGAAATTTGGTGTCCAAGGAATTTTACTTCCTTCTGCAAAAAGTGACATTTTTCCCACTTCACTTTTAATCCAGTGTCTCTCAAACGTTTAAAAACTAGATCCAGCCGTTCCAAATGAGACTCAAAGCTTGGGGAGTACACTAAAATGTCATCCAGATAGACTAACATGATGTCGAATATCAGGTCACTCATAGTTGCTTGCATCAATCTTTGAAATGTTGCAGGCCCGTTACACACCCCCATGGGCATGCGTACATACTCAAACAGCCCAAAAGGCGTGGTGAAAGCCGTCTTATGTCTGTCTCGATCATCCATGGCTACTTGGTGATACCCACTGGCAAGGTCAACTGTGGAAAAGTATTTAGCACCTTTTAGCGCATCAAAACTCTCATCAATACGAGGCAATGGAAATGCGTCTTTCTTAGTTTTTAGATTTAGCTTCCTGTAGTCTACACATAAGCGTATACTGCCGTCACCTTTGCGGACTACCACAACTGGTGAGGCGTAAGCGCTTTCACTTTCCTGTATGATTCCTTTTTTCAACAGTTTAGAGATATGCTCTTGTACTTCCTGGTATTGGTTAGGAGGTATACGACGATATGGCTGTGTGACAGGTACGTCATCCGCCAGCTTGATCTCATGTTTCACCTTATCCGTGTGACCCAGATTCTCCTCATCATCTGCAAAAACATCAATGTAGCTGGACAGCAATGAGCAGAGAGCGACACGCTCTTCCTCTGCGCCCCCCATGTCAAGTCTTTCCAAAATGGCTTGCACCTTACTGTCAGTTTGCACCATGTTAGGGTCAACTGAAACCTGTTCAACACCGGCAGAGATGCGTTGAAACTTTACTTGGCATGTCTGCTCACTCTCCGCAGGATCAACCTTTGAGATCATGCCTAGCCGTGTTCGGGGGCCTAACCACACTTCCTCGGCGGAGAAGTTAACCACCTGGAGCGGAAGAACATGGCTGGTCCTTGTGACAAGTGTTGGGATAACTGCTAATCCAGATGGTAGAGGAGTGGTCACTGGTTCGATGATCAACTGAGAGGCTGCATCTAAGGTTTTAGTGTGACCTTTTACAAACACAGTGGACATCGAGGATGCAGGGATGCGTACTTTGTTTCTTCCTGCAACCCGAACTACTGCCTTTCTCTCAATGCAACAGATCTGTACCTGTTGGAAAGCTGTCCTCCACCCAGAGTCTAAGGATCCACCCAAAGTGTTGTCAAACTCTGTTGTAACTAGCTGTCTGCATCTGTGAATGACATTCATACCGATTATGCATTCTTCAGAAACAACAGGGTTCAGTGACGGCTTCAGGACCAAGAAGCCACAATTTGGGATCTTTAAACTCATCGTCTCAATTTCCAGTTCAATATATCCCTGATAAGGAATGTCAAGTCCATTCGCAGCAGTTATTTTAAGCCAACTATTTGTAGCTAGCATGCTCTCATCATCACCAATATATTTTCTGAAAAAATCATCTGTCATAGTACTGACCTGGCTGCCAGTATCTAGTAAACAATGTGCTGACCTGCCATTAAGTTTTAGATCAACCACTGGACATTTTCCTATGGCACGCTCAATAATTTGTTCTCGTGTGATCTCCAGTGTAGGTGAGTCTACGACATGACCCTGCGTTACCCGACTCACTGCAACCAGGGCCTCTCGTTTCCCGACGGACTAGAAATGGGGTACTCATCAGAGTTTTTGTATCTTCTCTGGGGACACTGTTTGGCAACATGACCAGCAGTTTGGCACTTGAAACATATCGGCTTACCGTCAGGGGTAAATCTTGGACCAGTTTTGGTCTGAGATGGTGTCTGGCTACTAGGATTTTTGTTCTGAATTGTCAGCTCTTTCACAGCCTTAGTGAGTTCTGTTATCACTTTCCCTTGCTCAGTGAGCACTTTAAGAACGTCATCCATTGAGACCGACTTCTCATTAGGTCTAGTTAGATTAGTGACTTTATCTTGCTCTTTAAGAGTTTTCATCACATCCTCCAGATGCATTGGATTTTCTGTCTCTTTAACTGCACAGCACTGTGCTTCGGCTTTAACAGTACGGCAGTTATTCACGTTACTCCTAACCGTTTTTGTGCTAGGGGCTTGGTCTAAGGACCACAAGTAAGCCTCCTCACGCACCTCTATAAAAGTGGATGTAGGTTTTCCTCTTACATGTTTTCGGAGTTCTCGTTTCAGTGAGAGGTCTCTGATGCCCTCAATGAACTGGTCTCTCAACACTGCGTTCTCATTACCCATGGAATTAGGATGCTGTTTCCATACCAAACTAAAGGCCTGAGATAATGAATGTGAAAAGTCACGTATGTCTTCACCCTCCTTCTGTTTACAGTTGTAGAAGCTCTGTAAAAGTTGGGCAGCGCTACGTTTATCTCCAAATGCATCTTTTAAGTAAACAAGCAGGTCTTTTACAACATCACCATCAGCTTTGCGTAAACGCACTTCTTCCAGAGCTGGGCCTCTTAACAGCGACAGCACAAAATCAAACTGTTCGGGTGCAGATTGGTTTCTAGCAGAAATTACCCTTTCTACTTCTTCAATAAACTCATCCACACTCCTCCCATCTTTGTCAATGTCTCCACTAAATGGTGAAATGTGCCTTTCTCTGGGTACGTAGACATAAGACCTGGTAGGCTCATTATTTAGTGATGATATGACTGTCATGACTTCATCTTGCCTTCGGGCTAACTCACTTAGTTGTTGTAACACCCCAGCTTGTTCAAGGTCATTTTGTCCAGTATCCTCGTTATTATTCACTGCTAACTGTTGTCCCTCCATCTCAATGTTTATGGAACCCTCTTGTTCAGACATGTTCTGAAATTATTATTATTTTTTTTCAGTTCACTTAACAGTCAATAGAAGTATTAACAGTCAATATAAATATTAACAGTAAATAGAAATTTATATAGCAAAGGATAAATTGGTCGAAGTCCGGAGTCCACCGGAGGTCCCTGGGCTGCTCCAAGACCGCTGCTGGGCGATGCTTCTCCCGCCTGGAATGCGCTCTGGTCTGACGATCGCCTCGGCTGAAATCCTTCACGACCACGCCAGCACAGACTGCTCAGCAACGTCCCCCCTCTGGTCTCGAAACAGATGCCTCCTCACCGACGCGATGCCCACGTCCACTCAGGTGTAGGCCACTTCTTCACCACTGCCGTTTGCTAATGCTACCGCTGCGCCGCCATATACATGCACTCGCAGAGAGAAAAAAACGAGAACCCCACTCCTGGTACCAATATTTGAAACCGGGATAAATGCAGCACACGAAGCTTCAAATAGAAGGGGTTCTTTATTCTCAAAAATAAACTATTCCCTCTGAGTTATATATAAAAAATAAGAAAAAGTCCGTGTTTCGAACGGCAGCAAGCCTTAGCTTCAAATAAAATGGCGGACCGACAACACGGTTAGCACCCAACAGAGTAGCATGCAGCTGCACGTAACAGCTGAAATCTAACAGCGTGAAAGCTACTGCATAACAAACGGCAGCGGCACTCTACGAGAGAAAACAAACAGAAATAAAACATTAGCATCGTCTCTATAGCTTCATTCACGGAAGATAACAGAAATAAAACATTAGCATCGTCTCTATAGCTTCATTCACGGAAGATAATTCAGTTCCAACAATTACCGAACACTTGGATTCTCTTTTCACGTGGCCAGAGTTGTCTCCTTCACCAAGTCTCAGATAAAATGTCCTTCTCTTCCGTTTTTACCAGTCCGTGCTACCGTACATAAACAAAGGGTTTTTTCTCTATTTCCGGTCCTTTTAGACCTCTCTGTACCAACAGCACCACATGCTGACAAAAACAAGAATTACAACCAGTAGGTGAAAGTAACAAGTACACCTCGCTGCAGCTTGCAGATGACGGCGGTGTCAGTCCCGGAAGTGGTTATTGCACTCCGGAAATGAAGGGGGCGCTAGTGGCACTATTATGGCGCTATTAAAACACGCAACAACAACAAAATGAATGGAAATTAATATTTTAAAGGCACTAGTGGCGCTATTCTAAAAAAATAAATAATGGAAGTTAATATTTTAAAGGCGCTAGTGGTGCTATTACCATTTTTTTAAATGGAAATTACAAATGTTTATGTTTATTAAATTTGTTCATTTTTTTTACAAATACAAGACAATCCCATAAATGATAATGTACAAAATATAAAAAAAAGAAAGAAAGGTAGCAGAAAGAAGAATAAATCTTATTATATCTGCCCCTTTTTTCCAACAGTCAGATTAAACAATAATAATCTTCAACCAACAGTACAAAATGACTAACTCTTTCTAATTTTCTAACTAATACAATACACATTACGCTATTTCATATTTTTTTTAACACATTCGTTTTGATCATTTTCTTAAATGTAAACATTGACTTGGCATTTTTAACTACTGTTGCAGAAAGTGCCTCCACTGCATGTGATGAATGGCTCAGTGAGTGGTGTGTGTGTGTGTGGGAGGGTGAGATGTGTGTCGGCCGTCCGCCGGCCAGAAGAGGGCGCTACGTGCTCATGTTCTGCACGTGTGGAGAGGAGCAAGACGTGACGGTGTGTGTGTGTGTGGAGAAAAGTAAACGGCAAAGTAAAAACGCGGCTGTAAGAAAGTCTGTTTGTGCACCTGTTGGCTAGAATTATTATTAAAAACAAGAGGATTAACCTGCAGCCACCGTGTGGTTTATGTGCAAGGCAAGTGAGGGAGTTAACCCTGAAGCAGAGACTTCAGCCCTGGAGGAAGATCTCCCCTGTGTCTTTTGACCACGGATGAAAGACTGAGCAGGAAAGGTTAACACTGGCGACCACGAAGGGACCTCTTCGCCTTGCTGGACAAGTGGTGAGCTTTGAATGAGAGAGATAATAACGGCTAGCAATAAAGCCGAGAGACTGCATTAGCCTGCTATATTAGCCTGCTATTTAACAACCACAAGATGGACGCCGCCGCCCGCTCCTTTAAAGACTATGGGTTTGAAACAGATTATTCCAACCCGTTTATGACATTGGATATTTCTTCTGAGAGCGCAGTGTGCAGAAAAGCTGCCAAAGATGTGAAATGTGAACATTACAACCCTTTTCTGTGTGATGAACGCTGTTTTAGCTCGTACGCTAAAGGAGGGGACATGTTTGCACCGCACCAAGGCCCCGCTCAGCCACAGTTTACTCCTACAAATCCATTCATTGATGCCAAATGTCAAGGTTATAACGCTCATGGAGGGGCTGCAGATGACAGAATGCATTTCTACTCAACCCCCACGTTTCAAATGAAAGATAATTATACGGACTCTAACCCATTTACTTCTGCTCATATGCAAAGTTTTGTGCACAGCACGCCGGCCCCTGTCAACCCAGTGACATTTCCAGCTGTGCATTGTACCCCTTCTCATAACCTGGATGGAACGATAAGCTACAAGCAAACCCCTGCACGGCCC
>JBBPBX010043986.1:3121-13283 GCA_038048925.1 Garcialebias charrua
ATCATCCCAGTAAAGAGCTCCACAGTGACTGGTCTGAATGACTATAGACCGGTGGCCCTCACCCCGATAGTCGCTAAATGTTTTGAGAAACTGGTCATGTCCCACATCAAGACAGCCGTCAACATCAACGAGGACCCTCATCAATATGCATACCGTGAGAACCGATCAACAGAGGACGCCATCTCCTCCGTGGTCCACACTGCTCTCACCCACCTGGATCAGAAGGACTCATACGTGCGTCTGCTCTTTGTGGACTTCACATCTGCCTTCAACACCATGATCCCCCAAACTCTGATAGACAAACTATCCACACTTGGACTAAGCCCCTCTATTTGTAACTGGGTCTTAGACTTCTTAACAAACAGACCACAGTCCGTGAAGATCCACAACTTCTCCTCCTCCACCATCACCCTCAGCACTGGCTCTCCTCAGGGATGTGTGCTGAGCCCTCTTCTGTTTACTCTGCTCACATATGATTGTACAGCCACACATCCAGGCTGTCATATTGTTAAGTTTGCAGATGATACAGCTGTGGTGGGATGCATCACAGATAATGATGAATCCAGCTACAGACAGGAGGTGGAACATCTGGAGAGTTGGTGCAAAGAGAATAACCTTCACATGAATGTGAAGAAGACGAAGGAGATGATTGTGGACTTCAGAAGGAACAAACACACCCACACCCCACTGTATATAGGTGGATCTGCGGTGGAGGTGGTCTCCAGCTACAAATACCTGGGTGTACACATGAATGATAACCTCAGCTGGAGCAATAACACCACCAGCCTGATCAAGAAAGGTCATCAGAGACTCTACTTCCTCAGACGGCTGAGACGAGCCGGTCTGAGAAGCTCAGTCCTCACCTCGTTCTACAGGTGTGCAGTGGAGAGCGTCCTGTGCTCCAGCATCAACGTGTGGCATGGAGGCTGCACAGTTGCAGAGAGGAAAGCTCTACAAAGAGTGGTGAAGGCTGCACAGAAGTCTGTGGGAGTCAGTCTCCCCACCATCACAGACATTTACACCTCCAGATGCAGAAAAAGAGCCACCTGCATCATGAAAGACCTCACTCACCCAGCACACTCACTCTTTGCACCACTCCCCTCGGGACGGAGGTTGAGGAGCATCAAATGTAGAACCACTAGACTGAGGAACAGCTTCTACCCTGAGGCTGTCAGACTCATGAATAAATAAATAATAAGAATAAACACTGCAAAATGTCACATCATGCTGATGCTGATCTGTTTCTTGTTGCTGCGTTCATCTGTGACCATCTGCTCATGTTCGTGCTGCTGTTTATAATGATGTTTTTCTACTACATTAGGGCTTAGTGTATTACTAGCTGATGTCTCTCTTAGTTAATCCTAGATGTTATTATTGTTTTTCTCTTGCATTTGTTGTTGGATGTAACTGGGACCCTGTGTACATAATCTCGTTTTCAACACATGTACTACATGCGGTGCAAATGACAATAAATTCTCTCTGACTCTGACTCTGACTCTGACTTATTGTGGGCTATCAACAGTGCAGACTCCGATTGTTCAACTCCACTTTAGTGGATTTCTCCATTTCAATTTACCCTCTCTTCATACCAACCACAGCAATGAACTGGTGACAATATGGTTTTGAATGTTCTCTTCTTCTACACTACCACATTTCAGGAGACAGCAATCCAGTTATTTTGGATAAGATCCCAGAACTTCTAAATGTACCCCTGTCATAAGTAATAAAAAGTGATATTTCAAATAGGAATACAGTATATGATCCAAGCTGCCAACTGTCAGAGCTGTCAAAGACATGCACAAGTGACTTTTTAATTGTTTAAGGATCTTTGTCAGTTGTAACTTTTGATAAATCCAAATAAATGCCAGCTTTGGCAGCACTGGTCTCCACACTTGGCTGCAGCCTACCTGCAGAATAGTCAAATCCAACTTCATTGACAGTTTCAATTAGTTTGGGGATTGTTCCTCTCTTTTCAGGTCTGATGGACTTCATTCTAACAGGCTTAGTGGCCAATTGCTTGTGGCAAATATTCAATGTTTGTCCAGCCTGCATGACTGTTTACATCCCATTTTTTATCTAGAGCTATGATGTAATTCTCACATCACTGCTGTTTCTCGCATCTTTCTCCATTGGGCTTAACAGACCTTACTGCTATGCTTTAAAATGTTGCAATGGCAAACAAATGATGGCATGTTTATGTTTTGCTATACTTGAATTGTGCAAAGTACAGGAGCTGTGCTCATTACTGACACTTTTTAGCATTTTGGGGCTATAAAATGAAACGTTTCAGAGGTTTTGATATTGCTTTTTTAAATATTGTTTGTAATTATACAGTACTTGTATAGAGCAGGATCCTATTAAATTTAGTATTGCTTTGTTCAATTTCTTATCCTCATTTACATGGTTATAGTCAAGAAAATTGCAACACGAGATTCAGTAACACATTTTCTTTATTTTCTTTTTCAAATGAGCAATACGGTTTTTGGATTGAACACTGTAATATGTACAGGTAGTCCTTGACTTACGACGGCCTCGAGTTACGATGTTTCATGGTTACGACACGCATCTCCCATAAAATATATATATATAATTTTGTTTTTGTTAAAAAAATTATTTTGAAAAGCCGAGTCACGCAGTTTCCGGGTTCTGGTTTGACGTTCTAAACGTAGCAGCGGAGAAATACTGCCCTGTACTCTATAAAAAAGCTAAGTCTGGTAGCAGCAGTTGTGGAAAAGTAGCTATTTTATGGACGGCGTTTTTTCGGCGTAAACAAATGGAGAATACTGAGGAGGGACGGAGGAACGAAGGAACGGAGGAAAAGGCTTCACCAGCATTCCAGTAGGTTATTAACTATTTTTTCCCTTCATTATGGCTCCCGAATGTATGTGTTTTTTGATAATTATGTAGGTTACTGTGTTAAGATAGGCTAATTGCTTGGTAAAATAAAGTACTGTACATATAAGGTGAAGTATTTACGTATGTTCCAACTTAAGTCGAAATTCGGGTTACGACGCAGCGCAGGAACGGAACTCCATCGTAAGTCGGGGCCTAACAGTATTTGGAACTGATCATGAGTGTGAAGCGGCTGGGATGAGAATCAGCTCCTCCAAATCTGAGGCCATGGCCCTCAACCAGGAAACGGTGGATTGCTCCCTCAAGATCGAGGGTGAGGTTCTGACTCAAGTGGATGAGTTCAAGTATCTTAGGCTTTTGTTCACGAGTGAGGGAAGAATGGAGCGTGAGATTGACAGACGGAATGGTGCAGTATCTGCAGTATTATGGACTATGTACCAGTCCGTTGTGGTGAAAAGAAAGCTGAGCTATAAGGCAAAACTCTCTGTTTACCAGTCAGTCTACAGTCCTGCCCTCACCTATGGTCTTGAACTCTGGGTGGTGACCGACATAATGAAATTGCGGACACAGGTGTTTGGAATGAGTTTCCTCTGCAGGGTAGCTGGACTCTCCCTTAGAGATAGGGAGAAAAGTTTGGTTAGCCGGGAGAGACACAGAGTAGAACCGCTGCTCCTCCACATCAAGAGGAGCCAGTTGAGGTGGTCCACCCCCTGGACGCCTCCCTAGGGAGGTGCTTTTTTGGTCATGTTCAACTGGGAGGAGACCTCGGGCAAGACCAAGGACATGCTGGGGAGGCTGTCTCTCGGTTGGCCTGGAACTCCTTGGAATCCTCCCAGAAGTGCTGGAAGAGGTGGCTGTGGAAAGAGATGGCTGGGCCTCCCTGCTCAAGCTGCTGCCCTCACGACCCACCTTCGAAACAAGCGGAAGATAATGGATGGATGCATGGATGGATGGAACTGATCATATTTAAGCTATTTGAAATTTAACTATTTTTGTGAAAAAAACATGTTTGTACTGCTGTTTTCTTGGCATATTGTATTTGTACTATTCTTGCTTGGTGTATTCTTAGTTTAGCGTATTTCTCAGTTCATATATTAGATCTTACTACAGTTTTTTTCTTTACAATTTATCCCTTTATTGAATGTAACTGGGACCCTGTTTATACAATTTCATTCCACCACATGTACCACATACGATGAGAGTGACAATAAAGAAACCTTGACCTTGAAAAATAAAAGGTGTGTCCTGTTTAATCAGCAGCATTCATATAAAAATACATCAAGGCATAAAAATCAAAGTTGAAGATCTCCCATGGCAAGCTCATTCAGTGTAACACAGGGAAAGCCCTGTAGTGCTTTTCTTCATACATCCATTTTATTTTTACGCTTTTCCTTTCCAGATTGCAGTGATCTGGTGCATGTCTCACTGTGCAAGATGTGGGGTACATCCTGTACAAGTCACATGTTCATCCCAAGACCACAAAAAGACAAACAAGCTTTCACATTCTCATGCACAATTAGGAACACTAGAGTTACCATTTAGCCTTACTTGCATGTTTTTGATCTGTGGGAGAAAACCCACGCATGCACAGGGAGAACATGCAAACTCCTCCAAGAAAGGGTCCAAGCTAAGAGGCAACCCTATGACCTTTTCACTGAGGGGTGACAGCTCTAACCTCTTCACTGCCATGTCGCCATCCTTTTCTTTTGTAACCTAAATATATTGTCACATTTTTCAAAAAAACTTCAGCATGGAAAAGTTTGGTCATTTCCCAATGAATAATTTTGTGTAGGGACGGAATTAATTGAACTACTCCTGAAACTGAAGATAATTGATGCCAGTGTAGAAGGAGAACAAAATCCAGATAAAAAAACAACAACAATAACTTGAATTTCTTTCTTTTGATTTTTATTTCATTCTTTCTTTCTTTTGTTCTTTCTTACTTTTACTTTTGTTCTTCTTTCTAATTTTAATTTAGGTAACAGTTTAGTCCTGGTTTGACAAGATATTGAATGTGTTAAAATGACATATTTAAGTTCAATCATGTAAATTCCATTAAAAAAAAACTAGCTAGAGCAATTGCAGTACTGTATAAAGTCAGGGATTTTTTAATTGATAAAGCTTTACATATGTTGTATAACACAATCATTGCTCCACATTTAATCTATTGTATTGAGGTTTGGGGAAAAGCATGCAAAACTATTACAAAGCCTGTTTTTATTTTACAAAAGAGAGCTGTAAGAGTAATCACCAGAAAACATTTCACTCACCCTTCAAACACTTTGTTTATTCAACTAAACTTATTGAAATTCCAGGAATTGGTAGAATATAGTATTTTATCAATTATGTATAGGGCTCATAATAACACATTACCTTTAAATATCCAAAGAAATTTTATAAAAAGACAAAGTTATTACAATCTCAAAGGGACAGAGATATTCATCAAACCACAATTCAGAACCAGCTTAAAAGGACGGTCTACCTCAATTCAGGGAATTCGATTGTGGAATGCTCTGGAGAGTGATGTTAAAAATGAAAAATCAATGTATACATTTAAGAAAAAGGTCAAAAAGGACTTGCTCAAAAACTATATATGATGTAATCTTGCGTGTTTGTGTATTACAATTATGTTGTACTTATGATGTACGTTTGTGTATTACAGTTAGAAAAATTAAGTAGAGTTATTCATTTTATGAAGCAGTTTGTGTATTACAGTTAGAAAAATTAAGTAGAATTATTCATTTTTGTGATGAATTTGTGTATTACAATTAGGAAAATTAAGTAGAATTACTCATTTTGTGAACATCTTGATGTTGTGCCATCTTTTAGTTTGTGTATTTCAATTAGAAAAATTAAGTAGAATTAAGTAGAATTATTCATTTTATGATCTAGTTTGTGTATTACAGTTAGGAAAATTAAGTAGAAAAAAATAATTAAAAAAATAGGAAAATTAAATAAAATTATAAAAAAAATAAAAAAAAAATAAAAAAAATTAGAATTAGAAAATTAATTAGAATTATGGGTGATGTAGTTTGTGTATTACAGTTAGAAATATTAAGTAGAATTATTCATTTTGTGATCTAGTTTATGTTTTACAGTCAGGAAAATTAAGTAGAATTATTCATTTTGTGATGTAGTTTGTGTATTACAATTAGGAAAATAGGTAGAACTATTCATTCTGTGATGTTGCTTGAAAGTTATCATTGGTTGAACAAACTGTGAAATAGGGGCAGATATAATAAGATTTCATCTTCTTTCTGCTCCCTTCATTTTATCCTACTTGAAATCTTGTATCTGATGAAACTGTCTTGTATTGTTCTTTTAAAATGAATGAATAAACATCAAATCAAATCAAATCAAGTTGGCATGTAAGTATGAAAAGCATGGAAATAATGTTTATGTCAGCAACACAAATGAACATTGTATTATTTTAAACCAACAAACAAAATGTTAATATTGGTAGAAATACATCAAAGACATGCTGAGGATGCTCATAATCCATTTGTTCAAGAATCGTTATGTTCCCCATGGGTCAATTTGTTTCACAGTCAGTAGGCACATAAAACATCCATACTAGACAAAACACCGAGACATTAAATGAACAGTACATAAATCACCACTGTTCTTTGAGAAGCCTGATCACTACAGAGATGAATGAGTTTTTCAGTCTGTTCGTTCTACATCTGGGCACCAAATACTGTACCTGCATCCATGGAAGCAACGTGAACTCACCATGGAATGGGTGATCAGGATCTGCCAGAATCAGCCTGGCCTTGGTCACTGACCTCACCTTGTGTCTGTCAGTGAGGTTCTGTAGGGCTATGCCAGCAGTTTTGCTGCACATCCTGACAATCCCCGAGAGTTTGTCCCTGTTATTTTATCTTGTTATTTGAGCAGTTGTTAATATTCGGAGGTCCTCATATTCCACACTGCATCTCCTAAGATACATGTGTTGTGGTTATGGATGCACACAGTAAACAACAAAGCAAGAAAAGGAGTAATGAATCCTCTCATATAACCTCGGGGTTGGGTTAGGATGTATTACATAAATATTTGTTGCTGTTGTTTTATGAGTCACATTTCACCTCAGAATAAAGGTCAATAAGTGTTAAAATAATCCAAAGCCTGTTTATTTCCTAGCAAGGCATAAAGAGCATATTTCCTAAAATCAGATAAAAGAAAATGGGTTGCACTTTCAAGAACACACCCAGGAGCTTTCCACTGCCTAGATAGAACAAGGGACAACAAATAGCTCAAGAAGAATGGTGCATGTACTGTAAGACTGGGGTTTCCTTCCTGTAATATAGCTGGATGACCCAGTGATAAGTAGCCAAAAAGCTTTGTTTAGTAAACTCTCCGGTGTACCATTTCATTTATCTTAAAATTTCAAAAGACACATTAGGATAATAATCTGGACTCGTGCTTACGTTAATGTCGGGATCAGTTGCATGTTTCTAAGCTCAATTTTTTTTTTTAAAGCTACACAATGTTTCTTTCAGCAAGCATGAGGACAGACCAGCTGGTAGTGATGCCAATTCAGAAGGGAGCAGAGTTTAAGCTGCCAGCAGGGACACATAAATTAGCATCTTGAAAGAAGGCACTCAGATTTATTTACATCTGGGAGGCTGAAACTAGACAGGGATCACTGTTCTCTAAATTAACCTTAAATAATGACAGCATTATCCACCCACTCACAAACAGCTTAAACCCTCACTACATATGCAATCTATGATTTTAATATACCAACACTTCCCCAGAAGCCTGCTATTAAAATAATAGGTATACTGAAAATGAATGTTTGTTGAAAAAGGTTTCTTGGCAAATGAGGGCTTGGGCAAGGGTTTAGCTGAATCACCAGTTTGTACTTCATGGCATATTCCATGTGAGTTACACAAATAATGTGAAAAGAAAAAAAAATGGAAAGGTCAAATGAGTGAGGGCTAAATAAATATACCATAAAAGATGTAATGACTCTTTTTTTAATGGATTTTTCACATGAAAAATGTTAAGTGAGCCTAAATCAACACAGTCACCAATCTAATAACTCTACTCAAGGTATGTCCTGATAACTCTTCTATAGAGTGATGAACCCCAGCTGGTTCAGAGGTGAATCACATCCTGGAGAGGCCCATAGTCCATCACTGGGCATACAAAGACAAAACACGGATGGTAGTGCTAACTGCTACAAGCCAACAACAACACATAAATTAATAAAATAAAATGCATAACTGTGCCGTTATCAACAGAAAACATGGCAAGTTGAATAAATGTCAGCAAACAGCCTTACTGGATGATTGCATCTACAAAATTGACTCCCATGCCAGGGGAGTAGATCATAGATCAACTGAATTTCATCACATTCATTTTGAAACATTAATTGCATGATGCCAAGCAGGACATCTGACCCTCCCATACAACATATTTTCAACATCATATTTAGACAGCTTTGACATAAAACTAGAGAAAATGATAGCAGCCGGTAATGTAACACACACCAGATTTCCTAATAATCATGTTGTTCTTATCAGCAGGCCAAGTCAAACAAAAAAGGTAGTGAACATGGTCCTTGGCAGATGATCTTTGAAATCATTCCTCTTCATTACTCCCTTCCCTCCCTGCATGACTGATGTATTACTCTCATAGTTGGATTCAGTGAGCTTGGGGAGGGTCTTGGAGCTCCTGATAACTCCACACACTGTGGACATACTTGCCTCCCCTATGTCAGGGAGTCAAAACTATATCTCCCTTTTTGTGTGTGGTGTAAGCCTGTGTTTAAACTTGAGTAAAAAGAAACAAGCATTAGTAGTTCAAGTCAAAAGTTAAAGTCAAAGTCAACTTTATTGTCAAAACTGCAATATGTACAGGACATACAGGATTGAAATTGCATTCCTCTCTGTCCCTCGGTGCAACAGTAAACTTTTAAACACTAAAACACTAAAACATTTAATAAACATAAGCATAAAATGAAATAATAAAAGTGTAATACTGTCCTGAGTTTTTGCATAGTAGTTTTTGCATAGTAGTAGTATGAAAGTATGAAAAGTTACACCAACACTAAAACACTAAACATTTAATAAACATAAGCATAAAATGAAATAACAAAAGTGTAATACTGTCCTGAGTTTTTTGCATAGTAGTATAAAAGTGTAAAAAGTATATCTATAAAATAAAATGAAAGTTCTGGCATTGACATTTGTAATAGAGTGACAAAGCAGCATATGAAGTTTATGTACACAGTATATGTATGAGGTAGTTGATATTGGTATAGAGGTACAGTGGCATATGTAATAAGGCTAGTAAAAAAATATATATATATATATATATATCAGCAGTAGTGTAGATATAAAAAGTAGTGTAAATGTAAACAGTAGTAATAAATGTAAACAGTAGTAATGAATGTAAACAGTAGTAATAAATGTAAACAGTGAATGTAAACAGTAGTATGACTATAGGCAGTAATGTAATACAAACATTAGTGCAAATATAAGAAGTAGTGCAAACTGAATGAGCACATGACCGTGAGTTGAGTGAATAACCCGTTTTGATGACACAGAGTCCAGTGTTAAAATCTTTGTGTTGTGTGGTAATGTGTGAAAGTTTTTTGTGTTAAGGCAGTAGAAGTGGGAGGGGAGGCAGAGCAGGTAGAGAGTTAAGCATCCTGACTGCCTGATGAACAAAGATGTCACTCAGTCTGCTGGTTCGAGCCTGGAGACTCCTCAGTCTCCTCCCTGATGGCAATAGGCTGAAGCAGCTGTGTAGTGGGTGTGTGGGATCACCTGCCATGCAGAGGGCTTTTCCAGTGAGGCGGTTGCTGTGTAAGTCCTGTAGTGAGGGGAAGGAGGTGCCGACAATCTTCTCAGCTGCTCTCACGATGTGCTGGAGGCTCTTGCGGCAGGATGCAGTACATGCACCAAACCACACTGTGATGCAGCTGGTCAGGACACTTTCTATGGCACCCCTGTAGAAGGTGCACATGATGGGGGTTGGAGCTCCAGCCCTTTGGAGCCCTAGTTTATGAGTCTCCTTGTTAAACTAGAATCAATTAATACAGATCAAACATAAATACAGACCCATTTGGGTATTTTAAAAGGGTATATTTTAACATCATAATGACTTTGCCCTGGACCTATAAAAAGCTTGATCTTAAAGTATATAACATTTTGCAAACAACTTTCTGTCATTTACCTCAGTTATTTTTGTCCCAACCCAGTGACAACCTTTTAACCCATGTAAAAGCACAGTTTACTTACTTGCTGTCCTTTTCATCTGCAAAACTCAACCCTCCTTCTGTCCTTGACTCTAAATGACC
>JBBPBX010043986.1:14069-27663 GCA_038048925.1 Garcialebias charrua
TTTTTATGAGATTCACAAATCATTGCATTGAGCTTTTCTTTACATTTACATTTCACACAACACCTCAGTCTTTTCAGAATCAGGGTTGCGCTTGCAAGTAAATTTAATCTGTATAATTTGCAAAATGTAGGGCGACACAGTGGTGCAGTTGGTAGAGCTTCTTAGCAAGAAGGTCGCTGGATCAAATCCCAGCCCAAAGACGTTTTGGGTGGAGTTGCATGTTTTCTCCGTGCATGCGTGTGTTTTCTCCAGGTATTCCAGTTTCCTCCCACAGACTAAAAACATGCACGTTAGACTGATTGGTAACTCTAAATTGTCCCTAGGTGAGAGAGAGTGAATGAATGGTTGTTTGTCTCGTTTGTCTCTATGTGTCCCTGCGATGGACTGGAGACCTGTCCAAGGTATCCCCTGCCTCTCGCACAGTGACTGCTGGATATTGGACACAAGTAACCTCCATGACCCAAAAAGAAAGGAGTGGGTAAAAGATAATGGATGGATGGACGGATGAACGTTGCAAAATCTGCAACTGGGACTGTTTATTGATTGCAACAAGGTTTAATACACAATATTAACTGTGTAATAATAGATTACATATCTGCCATCTTATCTATAATCCATATGATCACATACTGTATTGGCTTTAAACATCTGTTAAGTTCCTGGCAAGAACCAATGCAGACATGTTCCTGTTTTTAGTTTTCTCCACCGCCTTATAATCTAGCTGTTTGTTTCTTTTTGCTGCTTTTCCTTTTGACTGTCCTTTTGGTTGCTATTTTGTTTTATTTGTAAAGAAAAAGAAAGAAATTTAAATGTGTATGCCTCTTTTGTGACTGTCTACTGTTGTCATTGTTGTCCTTGCTTTGTTGTCATCGTCTTTGTTAAAGATTCCAGGTCTCTCTTGTAAATGAGTCCCCGAGGCTCAATGGGATTAACCTGCCTAAATAAAGGTTGACTGAACGAATGAATGAACGAATGCATGTTATAACTATTTTAGGAAAGTCTCGCGTTCTACCTGAAAAGACTTGTGTCTTGTGTTTGAAATATTAGTTTTATGTGATAACTTTAGACTGTTTTAGGTGATTTCTCCTCTCCTCTTTGGTCTTTTTTACAGGTGCTATGCGCATTTAGTCTCAGTTTGTGTAATTATGTGGTCACAGAGACTATAACGACTTATTTCCTCACAGGATGGCGGTTCTGCCAGCTCTTTTTTGTTCATTCAACCTTTATTTAGGCAGGTTAATCTCATTGAGCCTCGAGGACTCATTTACAAGAGAAACCTGTCTACAAACTAAAGAATTATGACAACAGCAACAGTAGATTTTCCTTGAACAATCAACAATAGACAAACATAAGAGAGATTTTTTTTAACAAGTTAAAACAAAGGTATCAAAGTAGCAAAACAGACAGATTATAAGGCAGATGTAGAAAATCTAAATCTAAGCTCTGTTACTAATTCATGGACTCCTCGAACCACATGTGGGTAAAAAAAAATCACACGCACATGATGATGATGGGTCTGAGTTTGACACGAGCTGAAGATGAACACGTAACGATGGAGCACGTGCAGTGGGGTCTCTGGGAATGTGGTACAAAAGAGGACCGTTTTTTCTCCATGTGTGTGGTGGTGGGCTCAACAGAAACAGTCCCGCTTTCCAACGTGGCGGGTTTAATCCAAGTTTTAATTTAAACGAAAAATATCGACCGACTCAGTAGAAACACCTACTGTACATCGTGTCATCTTCTCCTGGTGTAGCCAAACGGCTTTAATTTAACGTAAATGCAGCTAGCTAAACAGTTTTACTCTTTTTTAAATACGTTATAACCTTCTTTTATAATAATAATAACAGAATTAGTTCACTTACCCAGAGGTAAAGTCAGTCATAATGCAGTATGGCAGTGTTTTCAGCAGGTTGTTACTTGTTTTATTGAGTCTAGCGGCGTTTGTCCGGGTTTCCTGTCGTCCTGATGGAGAGAAACCGGCTTTTACACTCCATCCGCCTCCGTAGTGACTAGTTTCTGACGTCACACACACTAGACGCTCTGATTGGTCGAAGCGCAGGCGTTGCTCGTGCGCTCGTGTTTCCCTCTCAGCAGCTGATGTTGCATTCAAGAACCTCGGCGAAAAGCCGACTAGACGGTGACAGGCGGATGTTCATTCATTCATTCATTCAACCTTTATTTATACAGGCTAGCCTCATTGAGTCACGGGTGTGCTGATTTAATTCGTGATAAAAGAATCACAAGTCAAGAATTGTTTCATGTTTAATTAAATTCTATAAGGAGGCGAACAGCTGTCACTTTAAAATTAACCTTGACAACCAGTTTTATATTTTTCATCTTGCATGTACACTAGTTATGAACACTGACATCTTTTTTTAATCAATTTTCTGAACATATATGGTAGAGTTCAACTTCTGTATTACTAACACCCATATACAGGAACATATTCTATAATGTGACAGAAACCTATCGTTGCTCATTTCATTACAACGCAAGTTACCACTTGGTTTAGGAATGTACAACAGCACTTGAAGGCAGCACAGCATGGCCTTGTTTCCTTTGGTGCTGATGCAATCGTGCAGACAGAAAATACTCGTTTTAAATCTAGCATATCTGCTTTCTGATAAAAAATAAATGTTGAAATGAGTAAAAACAATAAAAATGTATAATTTACTGAAAATACAATGAAGGGAAATGTCGAAATAAACAATCAGAAAGCCTCTAAAGAGCAGTAACAACATGTAGTATACTGTATTGTCTTTATTTATACAGTATGGGGCAATACTTTAAAATATTATCATAAGTCAACAACAGATATCGCTCAAGACAGGAAAAAACAAAAATTTCAATATTTATAGTTCAAGGTGCCTTAGGTTGCATGCTAATGCTGATATTTACACAAAATATAACTGGTTATTCTGAAAGAAGCTCTTAAATAAGCCCAAAGATTTTGAGGCTAAATTAATCTGTAGCAGAAATACTACTCTACTCTTTGTTGTAGAAAATAAGTACCGGTATTGATAATATTTTTTTTTCTTTTTTGCAGCAACTGAGGAAGTGACGGATGACATTTTATCTCACAGATAGGGTATTTTTTCCAGTCTAACTGGTTACTGTAGGTTAACACCATGTTTTGAATTTGTTACTGATAAATAAATAAAACTCATATGAGAGCTAATGTGGCTTCTGCATTCTGTTAATAAACTCTGTTTGTTGTAGAATTTCCCCTTAAAACTTCTTTGCAAATAAAGACAAAAAGATTGTCCAGTTTTACTTTATTTCCTCCCTAGAAAATTATTTAACTTATTTCCTGACACGCTGCATATGAGTAAAGAGGTACATAAAACGAGCAAAAACAGCATACACGCACTAAAATCTTATTAAATGTAGGACAATTATTAAGCATTGCTACTTCATTAGTCTATAACTATTGAGTGCTGAGATATGTTGCAAAAATAATTAATGTAAATCTTGGTCCAAAACTGTGTACTTAGAAAGTTTATAATTAAAGGTGCTTTTTTGTAACCTTCATGCATTTTAATGGTATTAAACAGCTGAAACTTTGCATTCATCATTGCGGAAATAATGATTTAAGCATGCTGATGCTAATGAAAGCTAATGAAAAGCAGCTAATGAAAGGCCACAAGGTTCTCATAAACTTACCAGTAATCTCCCTTAATATACTGATTTAATAGTCTGGGCAGCAGTTGTGTGAGCTAATTATTGGATTCTGCTTTTAATTACAGTGAACACAACATCAAAACTTGTTAAAAGTTGGAGTTGCACAAGCATGCATGCAAATGTGTGAAAGTAGGTGCAGATAGTGTATATTTGTGTGTTTCGGTCCATTTGCTTGCTGTGAAAGCTGCACAGAGCAGCCACTGTGTTGAATTCTGGCTGTTATGTAACTGCTGATTTGTATTCACACAGCTGTCTGGTATTTATTCGGTTGCGCCAACCGAACCCTGCATGCTCTCACGCTGAAAACAAATAGAAGTGTCTCCAGAGAAGGAACTTTACAGGTAAACCGGCACAGATGCATGCTGTTTTATACATTTGAATGTACAAGCCCAAAACCAGAAAAGTTGGCACGTTGTGGAAATCGCAAATAAAAACAGAATACAATGACTTGCAAATCTTTTTCAACCTATATTCAATTGAACACACTGCAAAGACCACATACGTAACGTTCGAACTGGTAAACTTTGTTATTTTTTGCAATAATTAGCTCATTTGGAATTTGATGCCTGCAACATGTTTCAAAAAAGCTGGCACAAGTGACAAAGAAGACAGAGAAATTTGAGGAATGCTCATCAAACACTTATTTGGAATATCCCACAGGTGAACATGCAAATTGGGAACAGGTGGGTGCCATGATTGGGTATAAAAGCAGCTTCCTTGACATGCTCAGTCATCCACATAGAAGGATGGGGCGAGGGTCACCACTCTGTGAACAAATGCGTGGGCAAATTGTCGAACAGTTCAAGAACAACTTTTCTCAACGAGCTATTGCAAGGAATTTAGGAATTTCACCATCTACGGTCCGTAATATCATCAAAAGGTTCAGAGAATCTGGAGAAATCACTACACGTAAGGGGCAAGGCCGAAAACCAACATTGAATGCCCGTGACCTTCGATCCCTCAGGCGGTACTGCATCAAAAACCGACATCAGTGTGTAAAAGATATCACCACATGGGCTCAGGAATACTTCAGAAAACCACTGTCAGTAACTACAGTTCGTCGCTACATCTGTAAGTGCAAGTTAAAGCTCTACTATGCAAAGCAAAAGCCATTCATCAACAAGATCCAGAAACGCCGCCGGCTTTGCTGGGCCCGAGCTCATCTGAGATGGACTGATGCAAAGTGGAAAAGTGTTCTGTGGTCTGATGAGTCCACATTTCAAATTGTCTTTGGAAACTGTGGACGTCGTGTCTTACGGACCAAAGAGGAAAAGAACCATCAGGACTGTTATAGGCGCAAAGTTCAAAAGCCAGCATCTGTGATGGTATGGGGGTGCATTAGTGCCCAAGGCATGGGTAACTTACACATCTGTGAAGGCACCATTAATGCTGAAAGGTACATACAGGTTTTGGAGCAACATATGCTGCCATCCAAGCGACGTCTTTTTCATGGACGCCCCAGCTTATTTCAGCAAGACAATGCCAAGCCACATTCTGCACGTGTTACAACAGCGTGGCTTCGTAGCAAAAGAGTGCGGGTCCTCCCCTGGCCTGCCTGCAGTCCAGACCTGTCCCCCATTGAAAATGTGTGGCGCATTATGAAACGTAAAATACGACAACGGAGACCCCGGACTGTTGAACAACTTAAGCTGTACATCAAGCAAGAATGGGGAAGAATTCCACCTGAAAAGCTTCAAAAATTGGTCTCCTCAGTTCCCAAACGTTTACTGAGTGTTGTTAAAAGGAAAGGCGATGTAACACAGTGGTAAATATGTCCCTGTGCCAACTTTTTTGCAATGTGTTGCTGCCATTGAATTCTAAGTTAATGGTTATTTGCAAAACAAAATAAAGTTTCTCCGTTCGAACATTAAATATATTGTCTTTGCATTCTATTCAGTTGAATATGGGTTGAAAAAGATTTGCAAGTCATTGTATTCTGTTTTTATTTGCGATTTGCACAACGTGCCAACTTTTCTGGTTTTGGGCTTGTATATTGCACCACATTGATGTGGATTAGCTCTTATTGTTTATTCAATAAAAAAGTTTTCACACCATATTTTGCCTCTGACTTTATTACTGCAATCCATACTGCAGTTAGTAAACTTAAGTAGAAGTTCAAAAAGTTAATATTTCATGCTGAATACTTTCCAAAGGTTGAACTTCCTCATCTTATGGAATGTGTTTCATTGTGTCTGGTCTTTCGTTATTGAGATAAATGTACACTTATAAATATGGACCGAGAGGCTGCTGTTCAAGAAGGAAAACTTTGGTACAAAAATGCAGAAAGATAAAATCTTGATTAAAACTTGCAGCTGACTCATGAGCTTAAATCTTTTCAGTGGAAGATCCTAAAAGTAATTACCAGTAATTTTGCTTACCAGAAATGACAGTTTTAGCGTCATGGTTTGAAGCTGTTTTGTTCTTTGAGGAACTAATAAAGGAACAAAGCTGGTGGTGGAATAGATAAAGAGAAACAATAAAGCACTGAGTTGTGGAATCTTTCCATAAGCTTCTTGAGTGACCTTCACAGTTTTCTTACATCAAACACTAAAACAAGTACAAAAATAGTATTTAAAACGAAACCAGAACTTATATTAAAAACTGCTAAATAATATTTTTGACATCCATTGTAGATATTTGGACGTCATAAAACTTGCAAAGCAGCACTTTAAATTTGACCCCTCATTAATTTCAAGTAATTCACAAAAATCTGCAAAATATTTTCCATCAGTCTTTAATGAACAACTTTGACATCAACCACTTCTGCAAATGTTAATACCGTTAATACCGTAGTCTCTCTTAATGCAATCTTACTTGCCTCTGTTTGTGCAACGTTTGTCATCTCAAGCCTTTTTCACGTCAAAATCTATCAAACAGGAATGTTTTTCTTTTATGTACATTATAGCACCACCATATCTGAGTGTATTCTTACTTTTATGCTTCATTTAATGTGTATACCCTTTATTTAACCAGGAAAATAACTCGCTGAGATTTAAAACCTCTTTTCCAAGAATGACCCGGACAAGACATAAAACATACAACAAATACAAAACACAAAACCAAATACAACAAAATAAGAGAAATCACACAAGAGCAGTTACCAATCCTTTGGTTTGTCAAAAATCACCATTCTGAGATAATATTTATTCGCTTTATGAAAGAAACTTTACCGTATTTTTCGGACTATAAACGCACTTAAAATTCTTTAAAAAAATTCTCCAAAAATCGACAGTGAGCCTTATAATAATAGTAATAATTATAATTTTATTTAAAAGCGCCTTTCAGGACCCAAGGACACTTTACAGCAAGAAAACAAATTGAAATATAAAATAAATAAAGAATATAAAATACTAAAGAATATAAAATACATTTAGTAAAGTTAATGATAAGCTAGTCTAAAGAGATGTGTTTTCAGGGCTGTCTTGAACAGAGAAAGGGAGGTGGTGTTTCGAAGGTCTGGCGGTAGAGCGTTCCAGAGGTGAGGGGCAGAGCAGGTGAAGGCCCTGCTCCCCATGGTGGAGAGGCGGGCAGAGGGTACATGGAGATGTAGCGAAGAGGAGGATCTGAGAGAGCGTGATGGGATGGAGATTTGTAGGAGGTCAGATAGATAAGGAGGGGCAAGGTTGTGGATAGATTTGAACGTGAGGAGTAGAATTTTGAAGATGATGCGTGATTTAACCGGGAGCCAGTGGAGCTGCTGCAGGACAGGAGTGATGTGGTTATAGTAGGAGGTTTGAGTGATGACACGGGCAGCTGAGTTCTGGACCATCTGTAACTTGTGGAGAGATTTGTTGGGGAGGCCGTAGAGAAGGGAGTTGCAGTAATCAATACGGGAAGTCACAAGACTGTGCACCAGGATGGCTGTGGAGCGGGGTGTGAGAGAAGGACGGAGACGGTTAATATTACGGAGGTGGAAATAGGCAGACCGAGTAATATTGTTGATGTGTGAAGTGAAGGAGAGAGTGGTGTCGAGGATGACACCGAGGCTCTTGACCTGAGGGGAGGGGGATAGCAGAGAGTTGTTAAGGGGGACGAGAAGATGTTCTGATTTTGAAATAGAGTTTTTGGTACCAACAAGAATGATTTCTGTTTTGTTACTGTTTAGTTGAAGGAAATTGTTAGAAAACCAGTGATTTAGCTCGTTGAGACAGTCGGTGAGGATGGAGGGTGGATGGGTGGAGTTTGGTGTCATCAGCATAACAGTGGAAATGGACGCCGTATTTGCGGAAGATGTGACCTAGAGGAAGGAGGTAAATGATGAAGAGGAGGGGTCCGAGGACAGAGCCTTGGGGGACACCCGTGGAGACGGGGGAAGACTGGGAACCAAAGGATTTAATCGGAATGAATTGAGTGCAATCAGAGAGATAAGAGTTGAACCAGTTGTTGCGGTTCAAAAGTTGAAGGGAAGCTCTGAAACGAATGTGCAAGTTTTAGGCAGGTTTATTGTACATTATAAGAATAAACCTTACAGCGACCAACAGACCTCTCACCGAGCACAAGTCCAACACACACACATCTTCGAAGGCGGACCACGGTTTTATACCTCTAGATGACGTCATCGCCTCGTGGGACCAATCCTGGAACCGAACCGCCTTGGAACCGCCCTAGAACTTTTCTACTCTGTGAGTGATCCGCCTCTCAGCCAACAAGCTACCAGCTCTGTATGTCAATCATCCAGTGTTGTGTCTGTTGTATTATGCAGGCGTGTAACTGAAAAACTCTTCCCTATTGGAAATAAAACCCGTAAATAAAGGTTCCATCTTGAATATATTTTCACATTATATGGTGGAATTAAGTGAACATAAATCATAACGCATAATATGTGTGCTTCAGGTGTAATACTGATATACATATATTTTAATTCCCCTTTTGACATGACAAACATCATGTCAACAAAAACCCTATATGTACTATGTGCGTATGCAATTAAAAACTGGATACACAATGGAAATCGCTAACATTCCCACCCACAACAATATTACATCTAAGTTACCCACCCAGAATATAAACCCCTTATATAAAAATAAGCATCAATACTAAGTGGTAACAAAACTACGTAAGAAAATATACGGTAACCGTCAGAGCTTATATGCTGGAAACGTAAAACAAAACTAACAATCTAAAAAATAAATGTAACAAAAAGCAAAGAAATCAACCAAAAACAAAGAATAAAATAAAATAAAACATCAAATAAATGTAATAAGAAATAAACAAAACAACAAATAAATGTAATAAGAAATAAACAAAACAAACGAAAATAAATGTAAAAATGAAACCATAAAACAAATAAAAAATAAAAAATAAACAATAAAATGAAGCGGACTGTCCCTCCTATCAAACATCACGCCTCAACAGGGTATATGCAGGAATAATGAAGTTAAATTCAATACCTTTAAAAAGGCGTTCAATAAAAAACAACTGGACTTTAATTTGACCTTATAAATTCAATACTGTCTCAAAAACCCTTAAATTTCCCAAAATTTGATTTATCAACTCTTAACAACTTCAAAACATTGCATATACTCTGCTCCAGTGTGTGCATTTCTGGTATGTGTTAACCTTAGCAAAGAATCTAAACTATGCTTTAGCCAAGTCAGGCCATCTCATCTTCATCATCATAGACACCTGTGAGGAGAAAAACCCTACACTACTCTGTTGACTAGTCTGATATCTGAGAAAAAGCTCAACTGCTCTTATTCAGAGATGTCTGCGATAAGGGCTAAGACCACATTCAGAAAATTAACACTAAACCTATGATTAAACTGATCAGAACAGAAAACACAAAAATCCTTCCATAACCTGTTAAACTCAATTATCTTATTCACATCCATATACTGTATATATATATTATCTTCTGTACCAAAATGTTTATCACAAACAACTTCCTATCAGTAGAATCCACTGCTAGGCTGCTCTGATACCCCTTAACTAAGGTGCAGCTAATTATATTCTCTAAGAATCAAAATTGATAAAACTAAATTATATATATGGAAAAGTAGTGAAAACCCTATAATTTTTACAAAAATCTATGAACGCACAACTATTGAACTGCACATTCACAAGGCACAAACATATATATTCTCATTAATCTGTCTGAGACATTCACATTCTGTCTGACTCATCCTCACATTCATTCTTCACAGGCGTAAGAATAATCATATGTAACTTCAACATACGGTGTAAACAACAATTGAGAGGTTTCAACAAATATTGAGAAATCCTTGGCATTTAATATTAGTTGGTTAGTTAATGTGATTAGTTCTGCTCTGCTGCATGTTCCACACCTTTACCTGTAGGATAAAAAATGGTGCAGGGAAATAGATCTTCCCTTCATTGTTCACACTGCAACATTAAACATTCATTCAACATTAATTAATCCGCTGAAAAAGGGGAGGAATGTAAACCCAGTTATGGTAAGGTTCCTCTGCTTGTCCATCACAGCTGTGGAAACATTGTAAAGTGCATTTCCCCTTTTCAAATATAAATTATTCACAATTTTATCTTACACGTTCTGTCACAGGGCTGACAGATCATCAGCAGTCCAGATTTGACCTGTAATGAAAAATAAGAAAAAGTCAGCACTAAATCTATATAAATTACCCCAAACATTCAGAATCTTGTTGAGCAACTACTATCCAACAACCTGCTTTTAGGCACTTATTAAAATGATCTTTTATAACTTTATCAAATGTATAACTGTTTCCAGCTCTCATCACTGTATGAAGAGTTAAAACGTTGATCTAATTAGGTATTTGAAATGGTGTGTTTAACTATACAGTATGTTTGTTATCTCCCATCCCCTTTTTATGTAATGTTATTTTAAGTCTGTTTTGAGTTTTTCCTCAAGTTGTATCAGGCCCTGGAACTGGTCGAGATGCAGTGTCACTCTGTACAGATGTAACTCCCAGCTCCTCAGACACACCCAGCCCCTCAGACGCGCTCAGCTCAGCCAAGTCGTCTCGTACCTGCTGTACAATACATTGAGAAGGGTCAGAATTTGATCTTATTGTGCACTTTCATACATCAAAACGTGTAGTCTCTCAGTCAGCTTCCCTCTTTGAAACAAGACGGCATTCACAAATCCGTCTTTTTCATCCACTACCAAGTGAAATGGCCAGGAGTAATCTGGACACTGCAGAGAGCACGCATCAAACAAAGCTAGTTCAATCTCCACAAATGCCCTGTCAGCTTCCTCCGTCCACTGCAGTGGGGACACAAAATTTTTATATCCCACAGCCGAAATGAGGTTCCGCAGAGGAGCCACCTTACGGCTGAAATCAGGAATGAAGTTCTTACTGTAATTGATCAGCCCCAAAAATTTTAACATCATCCTAACATTTGCTGGTTTAGAATGATTTAAAATGGAGCTTTTCTGAGATGGCGTCAGTTGCAGGCCAGAGCCAGAGATGAGCCTACCCAAAAACTGAACTTTTGAACGACCCACCTGTAATTTGTGTTTTGACACTTTAAAACCACACTGGGCTAGATGTCGAAGCACAGCTTCAGATGCCAGCATAATAGCTTCTGAAGTCGGAGCTGCTATCAGAATATCATCAACGTATTGGATTAAAACCACTCCCGGTGGCAAAGGCAAATCAGTAAGGACTTGCTTTAATACATTATTGAACAAAGAGGGCGAATCCACGAATCCTGAGGTAATCTACTGTACGTGAATTGTTTCCCCTTAAAGGTAAATGCAAACAGATCCCTTGATCCAGCGTCCAGAGGCACACAAAAGAACGCGTTCGCCAGGTCAATACAAGTAAAAAACTTGTGTTCTGGCTGAATAGCATTCATCATAACATAAGGATTTGGAGTACCATAATTAGATGGAACAACAACCTTATTTATAGGCCTCAAATCATGAACTAAACGGTAATGAGATTTATCAGCTTTTGGTACCGGGTGTAGAGGTGTGTTCCAGCTCGAAACAGTAGGCTGCAACACACCAGCTTCCAGCAAACCCTTAATAGTTTGCTCTATACCGTCAATCTGCTCCTGTCGGAGTCGATAATAATAATAATAATAATGAATTCAATTTATAACGCACTTTTCATTAATGAAAATCTCAAAGTGCTACAAGGAGCAACAGAATTAAACGACAATAAAACAAATAATAAAACAATTAAAATCAATAACAATATCAGCTAAGATCAAAAGTAGAATCATGAGGAGGTAGATATTGACACGATATTGATGTTTATAGATTGGAATCGTGCCTGGCTTCAGGACGATCGATACAGGGTTGATACTCAGCAGGCCCACATCTGTAGAACTCCTGGCCCAAAGTGTATCAGGCAAACTGGCTAACAGTTTGTCCGTATCAACATGGTCTGTGTTTTCTCCGCCATGTGATCTAGGCAGAGAATGTTTCTCAGGTAACAATAATGTGAATGATCTGTGTGTGATCCTGTAAGTATCAGTTCTGGAGAATAGTGTAAGTATGGATTTTGTGTAGGCACCCATTCCCTTACAGCCAGACAGCGTCTCATCACAGGACCTAAATTCTTCGCATCGGCACCAGATACAACCATCAATGACACATGTGGAGCTGATACATCGCCAAGCATATACAGTTGCAGTAACGTTGCAGGCAACTTCACACCTGCCACCACTCCCTCCGGGGCCACATAAATGTCCATGATTTCAGCCACTGGAAATTCACCAGTCTCTTGACAATGTTCAAGCAGTCCTGTCCAGAGCACATCGTAGTCCCCATCACCACAAAGGTCATAGTTCAGCGTGCAATGTGCCACATCAGGAAGCGTGTCATAAGATCTTATGACATTAATCCAGGCGTTCCAGCTCTGCAGCGTGTCGTACAAGAGCGTAGTTGTAAAGTCAGGAACTGCTCCCCACCAAACTTCAGCTTGAAATTCGGCTGGACCAGACTCAGCAGAAGTCCCTTCAACCTGGAGCATCTGATGAATGGAGCTTTTCACTGTAGCACAGTACTGAACAGTTCCATCAGGAAAACTCAGCTGGACGTTGTCAGGACTCATCATCAAAGTCACGTTCTGATCACACAGAATGTCTCGTCCAATAAAGTTCACTGGACATATGTCAGAAATCAGGAAGGAGTGTTCAAAGCGCAGATTATTCCACACGAGAGCGGCCACTCCTCTGGCTTGATCGTGGGAGTGACGTGTTAACTGACGAATACCTGGCGCCTGTATCAACCATACACATGTGATTTCGGCCGTTAATGGTTAACGATACCAAAAAGGCTCCAAATACAAGACGCCACCTACTGCCGGACCAGGGCACCCCTATTGGATAGGATATTGGCCTGGGGCCTGATTATTGGCTCCCGGCATAGGGCCATGTGGAGTATTATCTGGTGGTGGTGGATATACGTCATGTGGATAACGAGCTGGCGTCACCTCCTGTCTCGATAAATCCTGTTTGGTCGGACATTGAAAATGCCAATGTCCCACCCCGTCACACCGGTGGCACCTGTCCGTGGGTCGAGGGTTGCCCCTCGGACGTTTGTACCGACCCCTGCGCCAGGATGTGGATGGGCCCAGAGGTCTCTGTTGATATGAATTATCAGATGATGTAGGAGGACCCTGAACCTGGGGCATCTGGATTGCATTCACCTTTGTGAAATTAAGTTTGTCACGTATGTCTTTTAATTGGGCCTTAGCTAATTGAGTTTCAAGGGATTTTAATTCCCTGTCATCAGACTCCCTCTTATCAAAAGATTGATCAATAAAATGAACAATGTGGGCTGCCCATAAATCATAATCCATCTTTGTCAGGCCAACAACAGACGCCAAGCTCTTCTTAACATCATCAGACAGAGAGCTCTCTACAGCACCTCTGAACAACAGTTGAGTCGTAGGATCAATCGTTGGATCATTTCCAGTTCTATTTTCCCACAAGAGCTTAACTCTAGATAAGTAGGTCGTGC
>JBBPBX010043987.1:0-16530 GCA_038048925.1 Garcialebias charrua
TTCTTTTGAAAACGTGGACACTTGGACTTCTGTCTGTCGGTAGTCTGAGATAAAACAAGCAAACAAACAGTTCAATCAGTTGAGCAGCTTAGTGTCTGATGGATTTTTATTCATGTGCAGCTTATTCAACCTACGAGTCGTTTCTTGAAACGCTCACTTATAATTAGCCGCACGTCATCATCTTATAAAATGTTTTATTGCACGCTGCCTTAAAAGGTAAAGAGTCTTTGTCCGTCCGTTAGCAAAACATTTCATAAACAAACCACTGGATGCTTGTAATGAGCAGTGGTGATTTTAGCATCTTTTTTGTGGTGCTCAAGCACCCCTAAATTTTAACTCAGCACAGCAACAACAAAAAAAGTTAAAAATAAAAAGTTTTTTTTTTCCCTTTTTTTTTTTTAGGCGGTTCTAGGTTTGGGTTTTGTGTCCTGTTTATTGCATTTAAGATTCAATGCAACAAAATAAACAAAATAAAAAGATAACAGATCATTGTAATACCTGGTTTATTTACATAATGACTTTAATTGCTGGATGTCCGGCCCCTGAGCAGTTTAGTTGAACAGCCCTGCTTTAGAGGGTGGAATATTCCATTTATTCCATTTCTTCAACCTAAACTGAGTCTGGAAAAATGTAACAGATGATAAAGCCCTGCGGCCGACCTCATGGGCAGCTGACCGTTATAAACAGGAAGTACCACATGTTCAACTGTATGAAGTTAACAGCAGTGCTCAATGGTTAAATTAATGCTTTAAGCTAGTTGTGATTTGTTTTATGTGTTCTGTATGTAGATATAGAACTTTGTAGACAGACCCTCCTTCGCAGTTCACACAATTTACATGACACAACATTTACAATTGGCTGATTGATGGATGAGCCGCACGATAGGCATGGAATTTTTATTTTAAATAAATTATTTTAAATAATTTAGCACCTGCTGCACCTTTGTGCAGTGCAGCTGTTCTCTGTGAAGAACAGAGAAATGGACGTGGCCAAGAGCGCTTGCAGGTGCAGAGCAGACGAGGCAGGGAGCTGAAATCATGGCATTCTGTGCTCTTTTAGAGTGTTTAGAGTTTAGAAACATTAGAATATTTCAAGAATGTTAGAAGGGTTTAAAACATCTTTGTATATACAGGTATACAGGTATATACAACCTCCCCATCAATCTGGTTTCGCACCCTGCTAGCAGCCAGGAACACTGCCTTCAGGTCTGGAAACTCAGAGGAGCTGAGAAAGACCAGGAAAGAGCTGGTTGCTGGCATTAATAATAATAATAATAATAATGTCTTTGTCTGTCATCTGTGTATGTTTCCCATACACAGACGAAATTCGTCTCTGCATTTAACCCAACCACCACCAGGTGGTGCAGTGAGCAGCCAGAAAGCGCCCGGGGAGCCAAGAGGGCCAAGGCTACATATGCACAGAAGATCAAGGGTCAATTCACCTCACAAGACCCACGGAGCATGCGTCAGAGAGTCAGAGAGTCTTTATTGTCATTTGCACCGCATGTGGTACATGTGATGAAAACGAGATTATGTACACAGGGTCCCAGTTACATCCAACAACAAATGCAAGAGAAAAACAGTAATAACATCTAGGATTAACTAAGAAAAACATCAACTAGTAATACACTAAGCCCTAATGTAGTAGAAAAACATCATTATAAACAGCAGCACGAACATGAGTCTGTATGAGCAGATGGTCACAGATGAACACAGCAACAAGAAAACAGATCAGCATCAGCATGATGTGATATTTTGCAGTGTTTATTCTTATTATTTATTTATTCATGAGTCTAACAGCCTCAGGGTAGAAGCTGTTCCTCAGTCTAGTGGTTCTACATTTGATGCTCCTCAACCTCCGTCCTGAGGGGAGTGGGGCAAAGAGTGAGTGTGCTGGGTGAGTGAGGTCTTTCATGATGCAGGTGGCTCTTTTCCTGCATCTGGAGGTGTAAATGTCTGTGATGGTGGGGAGACTGACTCCAACAGACTTCTGTGCAGCCTTCACCACTCTCTGTAGAGCTTTCCTCTCTGCAACTGTGCAGCCTCCATGCCACACATTGATGCTGGAGCACAGGATGCTCTCCACTGCACACCTGTAGAAGGAGGTGAGAACTGGGCTGCTCAGACCAGCACGTCTCAGCCGTCTGAGGAAGTAGAGTCTCTGATGACCTTTCTTGATCAGGCTGGTGGTGTTGTTGCTCCAGCTGAGGTTATCATTCAAGTGTACACCCAAGTATTTGTAGCTGGAGACCACTTCCACTGCAGATCCACTTATTTTCAGTGGGGCGTGGGTGTGTTTGTTCCTTCTGAAGTCCACAATCATCTCCTTTGTCTTCTTCACATTCATGTGAAGGTTATTCTCTTTGCACCAGCTCTCCAGGTGTTCCACCTCCTGTCTGTAGCTGGATCTGTAGTGGAAGTGGTCTCCAGCTCTAAAGCTCTAAAGCTTTTGACACCGTGGATCATAACATTTTGTGTCATGAGCTCAGAAATTGGTTTCTCAGATCACACCATTGATTGGTTCTCTAAATATCTTTCAGATCGGAGGCAATGTGCTCAACATAATAGTACTTCCTCCAGTTATCTAACAGTCAACAATGGTGTACCACAAGGCTCAGTCTTAGGGCCCACCCTCTTTACAATCTACATAGGTAATGTAGGTCAGAGCATCCCTGATGCATCGTTACCTTTCTATGCTGATGACACAGTTGTTTATTGTCGAGCTAAAACAGTTGCTAAGGCTTTCCAGTTTTTGCAATCTGCTTTGACATCATCCAGTCAGATTTGTTCCATCTCAAACTTGTCCTAAATGTTGATAAAACCAAAGGGATGCTTTTATCAAACAGGAAGCCAGTCCCTTCAGTTCTTCCTCTGATTTTATCCTCAAATGGTGTCCCTATTGAGTTTGTCAGTTCCTATAAATATTTGGGCATCTTGGTTGACTCACATCTCTCTTTTAAGCTTCACGTGGAAAACCTAGTAAAGAAACTGAAAGTTAAACTGGGTTGCTTTTTCAGAAACAGATCCTGTCTAACACTGAATGCTAGGAAACGCCTTGTATCTGTGACTTTCCTTCCCTCCATTGATTAAGGTGACATTATCTACATTAATTATCCAACAAGCGCCATGCAGATGTTGGATGCTGTCTATCATGATTTACCCTGGTTTGATCCTACCTGACTAACAGGAGTGTTTCTGTTCACTTAGGGAAATGTTCTTCATCTCTAGCTCCTCTGATCTGCGGAGTCCCTCAAGGGTCTATTTTAGGTCCACTGTCAGTACATGTTGCCTTTGGGGTCCATTTTTAGAAAACACAACATTCCTTTTCATTGTTTTGCTGATGATACCCAGTTATATTTATATTTATATTTATAGTTTACAATCTACATAGCTAATGTAGGTCACTGCATCCCTGATACATCCTTACATTTCTATGCTGATGATACAGTTGTTTACTGCCGAGCTAAAACAGTAGCTAAGGCTTTCCAGTTACTGCAATCCGCTTTTGACATCATCCAGTCAGATTTGTTCCGTCTCAAACTTGTCCTAAATGCTGATAAAACAAAAGGGATGTTTTTTTCAAGTAGGAAGGCGGTTCCAGCAGATCTTCCTCTGATTTTATCCTCAAATGGTGTCCCTATTGAGTTTGTTGATTCCTATAAATATCTGGGTATACTGGTCGATTCACATCTCTCTTTTAAACTCCACGTGGAAAACCTAGTGAAGAAACTGAAAGTTAAACTGGGTTTCTTTTTCAGAAACAGATCATGTCTATCACTGAATGTTAGGAAACGCCTTGTATCTGTGACTTTCCTTCCCTCCATTGATTACGGTGACATTCTCTACATGAATGCTCCTACAAGCACCCTGCGGATGTTGGATGTTGTCTATCATGGTGCACTAAGATTCATAACTGGCTGTGATTATCGTACCCACCACTGCACCCTGTATTCACTGGTTAACTGGACATCATTAACCTCACGCAGACTCTTCCACTGGTACATTTTCATCTTTAAATCACTTCTTGGTCTGCTGCCCTCATACATCTCCTCCTACATGTCTTTGCGTGAGTGCAGCTACAGTGTGCGCTCTCAGGACATGATTACCTGCAGTGTTCCATCAGTGAGGACTGAACTTGGAAAAAGGGCCTTCTCCTATTCCGCTCCTGCTTCATGGAATATCTTACAAAAAGATCTGAAGCTCTCGACCTTGACTTCTCTAAATGGTTTTCAGAATCTGTTGGAATCCTGGCAAAAACCAATGCAGATTTGTTCCTGTCTTTGATTTTATACGTCTACCTTATAATGTTTTGCTAGTTTTTTGATACTTTGTTTAAAAAAAAAAAAAAATGTATTTCTCTCTTTTGTTTTTTTCTCTTTTGTTTTCTATTGTTTATTGTTTAAGGAAATTCTACCATTGCTGTTCATCGTTCTTTAGTTTTAGCAGGTCGCTTTCGTAAATGAGCCATGAGGCTCAATAAGATTTACCTGACTAAATAAAGGTTGAATGAATATATCTTCCGATTGAGTCAGACAGGGTCACTCCACTGGATCCACTCTTGAACTGTCTAAATGACATTAAAGTCTGGTTAAAACTAAATTTTCTGAATCTAAATGAAAATAAAACGGAAGTCATCAGCTTTGGTAAATGTAACACCTTTAATGTTCTTGGCCCCTTGGCTTCACACAGCCACTCCAATGTCAGGAATTTGGGAGTTATTTTTGACAGTGCTTATATATTAGACAAACAGATAAATGCAGTTGTTAAATCCGGTTTCTTCCAGCTAAGACTCATTAACAAGGTGGTCTTGTCTCTCTTTCAGAGACCTTGAAAAGGTGATTCAGGCTTTTTTCACCTCTCGTTTGGACTACAGGTAGTCCTCGACTTACGACGGCCTCGAGTTACATTGTTTCGCGGTTACGATGCACCGCCCATTAAAAAAAAATATATATATATATATATATATTTTGAAATTTTTATTTTGATGCTGATTTATGCAGTTTCCTGCAGTTTCCGGTTTCCCGTTTTGCTAGCTGTGGAGGCTACAGCTGACTGTACTCTCTAAAAAGCTAAGTCTGGTGCTCTGGACATTCAAAACACAAAACAAAACTTGTTGGACCAAGCTGGACAGGCAGCAGCTGTGGAAAAGTAGCTGTTTTATGGACGGCAGTTTTACAACATAAACGAATGGAGAATCCGGAGGAGGGAGGGAGGAACGGAGGAAATGGCTTCACCAACATTCAGAGCAGGAAATTAACTATTTTTTCACTTCATTATGTATGAAATGTATGTGTTTTTTGATAATTATGTAGGGGACTGTGTCATGATAGGCTAAGTGCTTGGTAAAATACAGTCTGTACGTATAAGATGCAGTTTGGACGTATGTTTCGAGTTACGTCGAAATTCGAGTTACGACGTAGTGTAGGAACGGATCTCCATCATAACTCGAGGACTACCTGTACTGTAATTCATTGTATGTTGGTTTAGACAAATCATCTTTGCATCGTTTACAATCTGTTCAGAACGCAGCAGCTCGTCTTTTAACAGCAACTAAAAAATATGAACACATAACCCCTGTCCTGGCTTCCCTGCACTGGCTCCCTGTCCACTTCCGGATTGATTTTAAGATTTTATAGCTAGTTTTTAAAATCTTTAAAGGTCTGGCCCCGTCTTATTTATGTGATCTTATTAACGTCATCTGCACTCCAGTAAGAGCACTCCGGTCTACCAACCAGTTCCTCTTAGATGTCCCCAGATCCAGAATGAAATCCAGAGGTGATCGGGCTTTTGCGGTTGCTGCTCCAAAGCTGTGGAACAGTTTACCCGAGGATTTAAAGAGCGCTCAGACTGTTGAGACTTTTATTTCTTTGCTCAAGACTCATCTGTTTTACTTGGCATTTGATCCACGCAGAGTCTGAGAACAAATTTTGAGCAGATTTCATTGTTGTTGTGTGTTGTATTGTTAACTTTAATATGTTTTAGTGGCACTAGATGCATTTTACTCTTTTATTTTTTATCTATCTTAAAGGGTCAGTCTGCAGTTTTTGGTAGAACGCAGCACTTAGGAAAATTTTCATCTGGGAAAGCATTCTGGTCCCTCCCCACTCAGAGCCATATATGGCTCAGCTCGCTCTTGCTGTCGGTGAAATTCAGCTCTGCTTCCGAATGCTCCGCCTCCACTACATGTCCTGTCAGCCGCTGCGAAGTTCTGTGATTATATGTTAATAAAACGTTCTAAAAAATAAAATAAAAACAGGGAGCGCTGGTCCAGCACACCAGAACACCATGAAATCTGCAGAGCCGCGCGCAGCCACGTTGAACCCGAGTTTAATTCGCTCGTGACAAATTCATTCATGGACTCAGCTGCGGAGGATGAAGCGATCACTTGACTTTTGGCAAAAAAACAAAAGAAAAGTCCAGATCAGGGATGAAGAAGGGGAATTTAATACATTTGTGTCACATACAAAACAGTTTTGCATCGCTTTGCAATTATTTCAACGAGAACCTGCGCGGCCGCTGCGGGCTGGGACAGGCGGGGGCGTGGGTTAGGAGCGTGAGAAGTGAGAAGCTCTGTTTTTATTGGCTGGTTAACACTAGGAATACCAGAATATTCAGATGAGTACTACACTTACCAGAGCCTGTCAAATTACAGATTGATGGATTTGCATTCAATTAGGTTTGTGTGACCCCCTGGGGCTGAAGTCTTTTGTGTGCTCAAAACATCCCCCCAGTAGCCAAAACAAAACACCTCCCCCATATTCCAACAACAACATTCCTTTTGCAGGTTGAAAGTGCAGCTTTTTACAACACAGACCAAACTTTTGGAGATGTTGATGACTCTTTGCAAATGTCAATGCTAGAAACTTCAGTTTATTTTATAGATATACGTTTTATACTTTTTATACTACTATGCAAAAACTCAGGACAGTATTACACTTTTATTATTTCATTTTATGCTTATGTTCATTGGGTGTTTGGTGTTTTAGGGGTGTTTGGTGTTTCAGTGTTGGTGTAAATTTTCATACTTTTATACTATTATGAAAAAACTCAGGACAGTGTTACACTTTTTTACTATTTTACTATTTTATGCTTATGTTTATTAAATGTTTTAGTGTTTAGTGTTTAGATGGTTACTGTTGCACCGAGGGACTGAGAGAAACGCAATTTCGGTCCTGTGTATGTCCTGTACATATTGTAGTTCTGACAATAAAGTTGACTTTGACTGCCTCTAAGCGAGCAGGTCCCCGGTTCAAATCCTGGTCCGGGGGCCTTTCTGGGTGGAGTTTGCATGTTCTCTCCGTGCATGCGTGGGTTTTCTCCGGGTGCTCCGGTTTCCTCCCACAGTCCAAAAACATGCATGTTAGGCTGATTGTTAACTCTAAATTGACCCTAGGTGTGAGTGAGACAGGTCCCTCTTGTAAATGAGTCCCCGTGGCTCAACGAGTCCAGCCTGTATAAATAAAGGTTGAATGAATGAATGAACAAACAAACTGATATGGAGAGAACACAAATTCTGTAAGAATAAAAATACTAAATATCACCTACAGTATTCCACGGTCAAGGCGGGATTGCATTGGTCACTTTTATCTGAAGGCGGCGGGATTGTACAGGTGGTCCCCGACTTACGAGGACATCGACTTACAGGCCTTCGGCCTGGAAACCCTGCTATGGACCGTGTCAGTTCATAAGTTTCTCCGCGGAGACACATGCGCTTTATGTGAACGGCGGTTTTGTCAGGAAGGCATCTTTGTCCTTCCTGGACGAAGGACAAATGGTAAATGGAGCTTATTTATATAGCGCTTTCCAGCCCCCTATGAGGGGCCCCAAAGCGCTTTACAATACCAACCATCCAACCATTCATACACACATTCATACACCGGTAGCGGCAGACTGCCATGCAAGGCGCCATCCAGTCCTACCGGGAGAAACTCGGGGTTAAGTGTCTTGCCCAGGGACACAACGACACATGGTGTGGGGAAACGGGATTCGAACCTCCAACCTTCCGATCGGTGGACGAGTGCCATTACCACTATGCCATGGCTGCCTATCTGCCTATCTGCAAGCTACATGCTGAGTGAAATAAAATTGAATAAAGTTGTTTCACTCCAGTTTTCATGTAAACATTCATACTTTTGAGTGTGGAAAAATGATTGTGTTATACAACAAATACAGAGCTTTATCATTCAATGGGTCTCTGACTTTGTACAGTACTGTAATAGATTTAGTATTTTTATTCTTACATAATTTGTGTTCTCTCCATATCAGTTTGTTCATTCATTCATTCAACCTTTATTTATACAGGCTGGACTCGTTGAGCCACGGGGACTCATTTACAAGAGGGACCTGTCTCACTCACACCCAGGGTCAATTTTAGTCAGAGTCAGAGAGAATTTATTGTCATTTGCACCGCATGTAGTACATGTGTTGAAAACGAGATTATGTACACAGGGTCCCAGTTACATCCAACAACAAATGCAAGAGAAATACAATAATAACATCTAGGATTAACTAAGAGAGACATCACATCAGCTAGTAATACACTAAGCCCTAATGTAGTAGAAAAACATCATTATAAACAGCAGCACGAACATGAGCAGATGGTCACAGATGAACGCAGCAACAAGAAACAGATCAGTACAGTATCAGTATGATGTGACATTTTGCAGTGTTTATTCTTATTATTTATTTATTCATGAGTCTGACAGCCTCAGGGTAGAAGCTGTTTCTCAGTCTAGTGGTTCTACATTTGATGCTCCTCAACCTCCGTCCCGAGGGGAGTGGTGCAAAGAGTGAGTGTGCTGGGTGAGTGAGGTCTTTCATGATGCAGGTGGCTCTTTTTCTGCATCTGGAGGTGTAAATGTCTGTGATGGTGGGGAGACTGACTCCCACAGACTTCTGTGCAGCCTTCACCACTCTCTGCAGAGCTTTTCTCTCTGCAACTGTGCAGCCTCCATGCCACACGTTGATGCTGGAGCACAGGACGCTCTCCACTGCACACCTGTAGAACGAGGTGAGGACTGGGCTTCTCAGACCGGCTCGTCTCAGCCGTCTGAGGAAGTAGAGTCTCTGATAGATTTGATTTAGAGTTGCCAATCAGCCTAACATGCATGTTTTTGGACTGTGGGAGGAAACCGGAGCACCCGGAGAAAACCCACGCATGCACGGAGAGAACATGCAAACTCCACCCAGAAAGGCCCCCGGACCGGGATTTGAACCGGGGACCTGCTCGCTTAGAGGCAGTCAAAGTCAAAGTCAACTTTATTGTCAGAAATACAATACAGGTAGTCCCCGATTTACGAGCGCTCTGATCTACGAGGTTCCGGACTTACGAGCTGGCGAATTATTGGAAAAAACGCAAAAAATACTGAGTTTTCCTGTGTTTTTTCACCACAGTTCGTTAGCTAAACATGTGGACACACGTTTCCGATCATTTTTATGCACTCATAAGCAGTTTTTCGATGAAAAACGAGTGTTCGTAGTCGCGCTAGCAAAACCGTTCCAATTTACGAGCGAAATTCCGGACTTACGAGAAGCGTGGCGGCCGTTCCAAATTACGAGATTTCCAGTTTACGAGCGCCTCGTTGTAACGGATCTCGCTCGTAAATCGGGGACTACCTGTATGTACAGGACATACACAGGACCGAAATTGCGTTTCTCTCAGTCCCTCGGTGCAACAGTAACCATCTAAACACTAAACACTAAAACATTTAATAAACATAACATAAAATAGTAAAATAGTAAAAAAGTGTAACACTGTCCTGAGTTTTTTCATAATAGTATAAAAGTATGAAAATTTACACCAACACTGAAACACCAAACACCCCTAAAACACCAAACACCCAATGAACATAAGCATAAAATGAAATAATAAAAGTGTAATACTGTCTTGAGTTTTTGCATAGTAGTATAAAAAGTATAAAACGTATATCTATAAAATAAACTGAAGTTTCTAGCGTTGACATTTGCAAAGAGTCATCAACATCTCCAAAAGTTTGGTCTGTGTTGTAAAAAGCTGCACTTTGAACCTGCAGAAGGAATGTTGTTGTTGGAATATGGGGAGGTGTTTTGTTTTGGCTACTGGGGGGATGTTTTGAGCACACAAAAGACTTCAGCCCCAGGGGGTCACACAAACCTAATGGAATGCAAATTCCTCAATCTGTCATTTTACAGTCTCCCATGGGAGCTATATGTAAAATATGTACAAGTACATGTGTTTGGTATTCCTAGTGTTAAAAACTCTGTTTTTATTGGCTGGTTAACGGCGGGTCACTGTGGCTTTTTTGAAATTCTTATTTACCACCTGGAGAAGCAAGGGGACTATAGTTTTTTTTCAGAGATTACTTTGTCTAACATCAGCCTGTCAGGAGATAGTGACAGAGTGAAGAAATATGTTAAAAATATATTTTTAGACAACTTACAGACTGCACTACAGAACTGCAGACTGCAGCTTTAACTGTAAAGCACTTTGGTCAGTTTCTGTTGTTTTTATGTGGTATATAAATAAATTGACATTGACATGATGCGCACTAAGATTCATAACTGGCTGTGATTATAATACCCACCACTGCATCTTGGATTCACTGGTTAACTGGACATCATTAACCTCACGCAGACTCTCCCACTGGTACATTTTTATCACTTCTTGGTCTGCTGCCTTCAAACATCTCTTCCTACATGTCTCTGTGTGAGTGCAGCTACAGCGTGCACTTTCAGGACATTATTACCTGCAGTGTTCCCTCAGTGAGAACTGAGCTAGGCAAAAGGGTCTTCTCCTACTCCGCTCCTGTTTCCTGGAATATCTTGCAAAAAGATCTGAAGCTCTCGACCTTGACCTCTCTAAATGACTTTAAACATCTGCTAAGTTCCTGGCAAAAACCAACACAGACATGTTCCTGTTTTTAGTTAATCTAGCTGGTTTTTTTTCTTGCTACTTTTCCTTTTGACTGTCCTTTTGGTTGCTATTTTGTTTTCATTGGTTTAAAGAAATTGCATGCCTCTTTTGTGGCTGTGTATTGTTGTTTTTGTTATTCACTGTTGTCGTCACTCTTTGTTAAGAAATCAGGTCTCTTTTGTAAATGAGTCCCCGAGGCTTAATGGGATTAGGCTTCATAAATAAAGGTTGAATATATATATTCTAAAATAAACTACAATTTACTACTTGTACTACTATTCCTACTTGGCGGTTTTTCACTTATTGTGGGGCTTCAGGGTACAGATCCTCCACGATAAATAAGGGACTACTCTATACAGGTAGTCCCGACTTACGACAACATCGACTTACGAAGTTCCGACTTTACGAAGTTATCATAATTAATACAAATATGAAAAAAAATATATATATATATTTTTAAATGTTCTTAATTTCATGTGTACAGCACTTTGTTGCAGCTGTGGTTGTTTTAAAGGCTTTATAAATAATAATTATTATGAAAATTATAATTTTTTATCATATTTGCGCAGCTTCCGGCGGTTTTCGGAAATGCTGTCGTGTCCGCCATTTTACGGTTAGTTCCAGTCTCGGCACTCGGCAGCTGGCTTTGGAGGACCGTGTGTCCGATCAGAGGTTGCCTCATACGGATAAATTAGCTGGAAATGCTCGGTGAACTCTGTGGACGTCTCAGGCCTGGAGCAGCAGCCGCCGATCGCTCCCACCACGCCGGCCGACAACACCAGCTCATGGGCTAACACGCAGCTAACGGAGGAGCTAATGCGGGCGGGGACACCGAGCCGACAGCTGGCGGAGAGGCCATCTGCTCGCCTCGATGTCCGCTTGGCAGCCTAAGATGTCGGGGGACACCGAGCTAACGCGGAGAAACAGCGAGCGCCGACGCCCTTTTGGATAGGCTAACATGCTAACGAGCGCAGCTAATGGCAGGGGCTAACAACAGCTAACGCGGGCAGCATGTTTTGGCTGGACAAACACTGCGGAGAAATGGCTTCCAGTAAGTTATTAACTCTTTTTCTGGCTCCAAATGTATGGCGTTAACAAGCTAACAGTCCTTCCTGTAAACAGTTTGGACCGGAGCTGCACAAAGTTGTGGAGCTCGGACGTGCAAGGAGCTAACATGCAAACAGACGAGACAAGCTTGATCAGCTCAAAGTAAGAAATTTATTTTTTATTTTTTAGAATTATGTATGTAGCTGTGTTAGGATAGGAGAAGTGCTTGGTAACTGTTCTTTACCGTACATGTACGTGTTCAGTGGCGACTCGTGCGGTATATACAGGTTGTCTCCGACCTACGAATTTTTGACTTACGAATGATACGTAGGAACAGAACTTGTTCGAAAGTCGGGGACTACCTATACTGTACTGTATTGCATTTTCTGGTTGCACACGTTTAGTCTTTGTTTTTGTGCACTAAACTGATTTTGTGCAAAGCATTTATTAGGTTGTGTAATGAAAAGCAGAGCTCTATGTCTGTAGCATCTTAGCTAGCACACTGCTAGCTTAGCGCTACTCTAAAATAGTTATTGAATCAAGTGTCTACTTATGTAGGTAAACATAGATGTTTTACCCATTAAAATACACCAGAATGCAGGAAATGGCTACTTTNTATATATATATATATATATATATATATATATATATATATATATATATATATATATGTGTATATGTATATATATATATATATATATATATATATATATATTTTTCTCTCTCTTTTGTTTTCTATTGTTTATTGTTTGATTGTTTATTGTTTAAGGAAATTCTACCATTGCTGTTCATTGTTCTTTAGTTTTAGCAGGTCGCTTTCGTAAATGAGCCCATGAGGTTCAAAAGATTTACCTGACTAAATAAAGGTTGAATGAAAAAAAAAAAAAAATGAATGCCACAATCTAAACTGTGTGAATGCTTATGAAGTGTTCACACTATTGTGATCCATTTTTCTTCCGTACTTTTTTCAGCAAAATTCTCGTCCCGCAGTTTTCAAGCTATTTCAACAAATCACACATAAAAACACTCAGCTCTTTCAGGATAATCCTGCTATGACTGTTGGTATTGGTGTAACTTTAGCTTTTTGAAATATTTAGCCTTTTCTGCCATGTTTTTCTCATAGAAAATGAACTGAGCTCATTTTACATCCTTCAACTCTTTAGATCTGTTTACAACCTTTTACTGCTCCTTTCACATTTTGTTCTGGTTCAGCTTATTTCAGCTTCCTTGTGCAAATTTTAAAAAAATCAGCTAACTTCAGCCGTTTTTCTGCAGTTTTGTGCTCCTTTCAGATGCTTTCTGCTAACAAAATGTTTGTACTTCTATCTTCTTTCTCTTAATTTCAGCTTGTTATGCTCCTTTCAGCTTGTTTCTGCAAGTTTCAGCTAGTTCCACTATTTCAGCTACTATACAGCTATTTTATGCTAATCTAAGCTTTTTCAGCCAACTCCACATTTTTTGCACTCATTTCAACTTTTTTCAGCCTAATTCAGCAAACATGCGCTCTCCACTTCCTTTTGGTAATTTAAAGTTATTTTTGCTTTTTTTAGCTACTTTTCAGCAGTTTTTTTCTTTCCAATTTTAGCTTTTTTTCAGATAATGTCCCCTTTTTGTGCTAATTTCTGCTTATTTAAACCTAATTCAGCAAATATGTGTTTTTATTTCTTCAGCTAACTTAGACTTGTTCTTCCATTTAAGCCATATTTCAGCATGTCTTTAGCTAATTCAGCTGTTTTTCAGCAAGTTCTCCAGCAATAAGCATTTACACTGCCTTTTTGCAGGAAATGCAATTTCTCTAGTTTATGATAATATATAACACTATTCCTAAATGTAATGCACAAGTTTATAACTAACAGCTGTAGTGATCAGTAGGTGAGATTAAAACTGGGTTGTTGAAGGGGCGTCCCATTTTAGTTGAATATGTTGACTATAGATCACCACTTTAATTTTAGAATCAAGAGAACAATGAGTTGAGACTGAGGTATCACAAGGAAATACAGGTTGTCCCCGACTTACGGTGGTCTCTACTCACGGCGATTCAACTTTACGAACGCGTCCCATTGAAAAGCATTGCTTCTAGTTACGCCGTTTATGCGCTTCTGCGCCTTTAAATTTAAGTCAGAGTCAGAGAGTCAGAGTCAGAGAGAATTTATTGTCATTTGCACCGCATGTAGTACATGTGTTGAAAACGAGATTATGTACACAGGGTCCCAGTTACATCCAACAACAAATGCAAGAGAAATACAATAATAACATCTAGGATTAACTAAGAGAGACATCACATCAGCTAGTAATACACTAAGCCCTAATGTAGTAGAAAAACATCATTATAAACAGCAGCACGAACATGAGCAGATGGTCACAGATGAACGCAGCAACAAGAAACAGATCAGTATCAGTATGATGTGACATTTTGCAGTGTTTATTCTTATTATTTATTTATTCATGAGTCTGACAGCCTCAGGGTAGAAGCTGTTCCTCAGTCTAGTGGTTCTACATTTGATGCTCCTCAACCTCCGTCCCGAGGGGAGTGGTGCAAAGAGTGAGTGTGCTGGGTGAGTGAGGTCTTTCATGATGCAGGTGGCTCTTTTTCTGCATCTGGAGGTGTAAATGTCTGTGATGGTGGGGAGACTGACTCCCACAGACTTCTGTGCAGCCTTCACCACTCTCTGCAGAGCTTTTCTCTCTGCAACTGTGCAGCCTCCATGCCACACGTTGATGCTGGAGCACAGGACGCTCTCCACTGCACACCTGTAGAACGAGGTGAGGACTGGGCTTCTCAGACCGGCTCGTCTCAGCCGTCTGAGGAAGTAGAGTCTCTGATGACCTTTCTTGATCAGGCTGGTGGTGTTATTGCTCCAGCTGAGGTTATCATTCATGTGTACACCCAGGTATTTGTAGCTGGAGACCACCTCCACCGCAGATCCACCTATATACAGTGGGGTGTGGGTGTGTTTGTTCCTTCTGAAGTCCACAATCATCTCCTTCGTCTTCTTCACATTCATGTGAAGGTTGTTCTCTTTGCACCAGCTCTCCAGATGTTCCACCTCCTGTCTGTAGCTGGATTCATCATTATCTGTGATGCATCCCACCACAGCTGTATCATCTGCAAACTTAACAATATGACAGCCTGGATGTGTGGCTGTACAATCATATGTGAGCAGAGTGAACAGAAGAGGGCTCAGCACACATCCCTGAGGAGAGCCAGTGCTGAGGGTGATGGTGGAGGAGGAGAAGTTGTGGATCTTCACGGACTGTGGTCTGTCTGTTAAGAAGTCTAAGACCCAGTTACAAATAGAGGGGCTTAGTCCAAGTGTGGATAGTTTGTCTATCAGAGTTTGGGGGATCATGGTGTTGAAGGCAGATGTGAAGTCCACAAAGAGCAGACGCACGTATGAGTCCTTCTGATCCAGGTGGGTGGGGGGAGATTTAAGGAGGGGAGGGGGAGAGTACGCAGTGGAGGGAGGGGGAGTAGCTTCAGTGGAAATTTACTACAGACCGCATGGTTTTGGGCAGACCGGAGCAGACAGAGCAGAGGAGTTTAGGAGCTGTGGACCAGTGAAGCAGCTGGAAGCTGCAGAAGCTAACTAACATGCTAACAGACATTGCTGTAAACACTGTGGACTGCGTGAAGCACCTGGAAGCTGCAGAACTCGGAGGTGCAACGAGCTAACATGCTAACAGACGGAGACCAGCATACCAGTAGGTAATTAACTCCTTTTTTCCTTCATTATGGCTCCTAAATGTATGTGGTTTTTGATAATTATGTAGGGTAATGTGTTAGGATAGGCTAAGTGCTTGGTAAAATAAAGTACTGTACGTATGAGGTGCCGTTTGGATGTATTTTCCGACTTACGGCGATTTCCGACATGCGAACGACCGTAGGAACGGAACTCGTTCGTAAGTCGGGGACCACCTGCAGTCATTTTTGGACATTTTCACAAAGATGCAAATGGTTTTTAATAAAAATGATAGCAGCATTGCAATATTATCAGGCTGCATATAATCTAATGCTCTATTATCATCAACAATTTATTTTCATTTTAACAGTAAAGGCTAAACCACTCGGAAATAGACGAGGGTTTGAAAATCCCAAATTATATATATTTTTACAAATCACTCACTGGTCATGTTGAACCTAAAGTGGACAAACCTTAAGAACATATAGTTTTTTTGTTTGTTTTGTTTTTAATTTTTTAATTTAATTTTTTTTTTTATAGGAAGTCACACATGTCGGCTCATTAATCTCGTTGACAGCCATTAAAATGTGCGTCCTTGCATTAAATTACAAAATGTAAACTGCAGACCTTTGATAAACAGAAGAAGAAAAAAAACGCACAGCTACCTTTTGCATCGTGACCGTTTCTCATGCTTGACTAAACTGCATTAAAAAAATCCTTAGGGTATTCTCTGATTCTGAACCCAGAGGCTAAAGCAGCGTGCTTACTTAAACAAGCCAAGTAACATTAATACGTTGTGCCGGATCTACTCCAAAGGAGCAGGCCGAAATGGATCAAGACAAGGCATAAAAACAGATGTCCTGTCTCCGTGTGTCTAATGCAGACAGACAGTGGGTGAAGAAACGATTAGACG
>JBBPBX010043987.1:16675-27662 GCA_038048925.1 Garcialebias charrua
AACATCAAGACGATGATGAACTCCGTTCACACAGAGCCCACAGTGTAAACTTGTGTCTGTGGACAGTAGAAATATGGCCGGCTTCGGTTTCTGCAGTAATGTATCAAGTGAAACAGCAGACCCAGAAAAGAAAACTTCATCTTCAAACCAGAACTTTGAGTCTAATTTATGTTTTCAAGGCAGACCGCGGATGGATTTCTAGTCAATAAATTAAACTATGACATGATTTAAGAAATACTTTAACCATTTTATACGGGGCTAAGAAGGATTTAAGCAGGATGAGACTGTGAACTGGAAGTTGACCGGGGCATGGTGGGGCTACCGGTACTTCAACTCTGTCCATGTGGCTCTGTAGAAAACCATGAAATTCAGAATTCCTCCTTTGTTTGACTGAACGTTCCATGTATTACCAATTTAGTCATTTGTACATGTCCATAATAATTTCTCATCACTATTAAAGGTTTTTTTTTCTTCATCTTATTTGTCTTAAATAGACAGTTGACAAACCAGCACATCACCACGTAGTAGAGCGGTGTGTAAACTTGAAATCTTTCTCTGTTGAAAGTTATGTTGCATCTGATGTTAAAACAGAATGTAGGTCAGTTATTCCTTGGGAAGAGCTTGATATTTAGGTTTAATTACTTTTTAATATTTTCTTGTTTGTCAAATAGCAACAAAAAAAAGAAGATGATTTTATTGGCTCGCCTTTTTTTAAAGGAATGATTGGGTTTCTCAAAACGTTAATGTCAACCAATTGAAATATGTTTATGTTTATTAAATTTGTTCATTTTTTTACAAAAGAAACAATACAAGGCAATCTCATAATGATAGTGTACAAAATGTAAAAAAATGAAAGGTGGCAGAAAGAAGAATAAATCTTATTATATCTGCCCCTTATCTCCAACAATCAGATTAAACAACAGTAGTCAAACCATGTAAACAATAATAATCTTCAACCAACTTTTTCCAACAATCAGGTTAAACAATAATATTCTTCAACCAACAGTACAAAATGACTAACTCTTTCTAATTTTCTAACTAATACTAATACAGTACAAAATGATTAACTCTTTCTAGTTTTCTAACTAATACTAATACAGTACAAACTGACTAACACTTTCTAATTTTCTAACTAATGCAATACACATTACGTTATTTCACATATATATGTTAAAGAGTTCTCATTAATGACAAATGAAAAACGTAGAGTTCTCATTAATGACAAATGAAAAACGTCTTGCCCACAATATAACTTGATCTTATCGTACTTGCAGAGTCAAAGTTTTTAGGTCCCTAACTTCTTATATTAGTAGTATTTTTCGGCATGCTATGACGCCTCTGTAAACTGGAAACTACTCCTCTGATGGCAAGAGAATTACCGTATTTTCCGGCGTATGAGTCACAGTTTTTTCCTAATTTGCATGCCTTGCGACTTATTGGGCGAAGAGACATATTTATGGATTTTTCCACTTTATTGGACATAATTGGACTGATGTGACTTATAGGGCAGAAAATACAGAATCAAACAAGCAACTCGTACAACTATCAACCTGCAGAAACAAGCTTGATTCTATTATTGGAATACCACAGGGGCCGACAATATTCAGTTTGTTAATGGGCAGTAGGAGGGATAAAAAAAATGAGGAAACATGTATGAATTATTTTTTTAAATGAGTCCTCAACTTAACCCCCAACTAACTCTCTATAGTGTCTGCTGGTGAAGATTCTCAGTCATCCAGGACATGATAAATCAAAAAAAGCGTTCAATACAGAAACAACTGGAATTTATTTGTAACAGAAGATGTTTCGCCCTTCATCCAAATGGCTTTCTCAATTCTAAGAGCAGTGTCTCTATATCTACCAATATATCTATCTCTATAGTGTCTTGACCTCCAGATAAGGGACTATTTGGGGGGTAAACCCCTTCCTTCTAGTCCTTTACCCTCCTTGTCCTTCTGATTGGCCCCAGGGATGGTTCAGTTTTAGGGACTAAACTCCAGTGTGACTTTTCAAGGCTGCCAGTCTCTTTGCTGTCTTGTACGTATTTGCTTAACGCCTGCAGGTATTTTCTTACCGGCAGACAAAGACACCATGAGAATATTCCTACAAGACACTCACGTTGACGGTTCGTGTAGCGCAACTTCACTTAGAAAGAAAAAAAAAGTCTAAAGGAGGAGCACAACCAACCAGCCTTACAATAGTCTGTTGTTTATTGCGGGAGAACCAAAGTGAAAAACCGACAAGTAGGAATAGTAGTACAAGTAGTAAGTAGTTTATTTGATTATTTATATACATACCGTATTTTCTGGTGTATAGGACGCACCGGTGTATAGGTCGCATTGTCCAATTATCACCAATAGATTGAAAAAATCCCTAGATAGGTCGCACCTACGTTTAGCTCTGCTGCAAATGTCTGCCACAGGAGCACACAGCAAGGCTTTTAAGAAGATTAACACTTAAAAACAATTATTTGTTTGATAAAAATTATAGCAAATATGTGTCTGAGCTGAACTTTTCCTTAATAAATGAACGTAATTGTGAAATGAGCTGGATTAAAAAATTTGTTTCGCCGAAAGTGATAACAAGCCATATATAGGTTGCACCTGTGTATAGGTCGCAGGCCTTGAAAAAAACCATAAAAAGGTGCGACCTATACACTGGAAAATACGGTATATATTAAGGCATTTTAAACCCTTCCCATACTCTTGCAATATTCTATACAATGTTTTTAAACTCTAAACACTCTACAAGAGCACAGAATGTCATGTTTTCAGCTCAGCTCCCTGCCTCCTCTGCTCTTTGCCACCTGCAAGCGCTCTTGGCCACACCCACTTCTCAGCTCTGCACGCTCAACAGCTGATCAGCTGTTCAGCTGCAGCAGGAAGTTTATCCTGCAGTAAGGGCTGCACAAAGCTGCAAGAGGAAGTTGTTTTCTGCTGCTCTGGGCTGCACACAGGTGCTAAATCCATCCATCCATTATCTTTTACCCACTCCTTCCTTTTTGGGGTCACGGGGGTCGCCGGTGCCCATGTCCAGCAATCACTGTGTGAGGGGCGGGGCACACGGTTGCAAGTCCATCCCAGTGTGGAGCTAAATCATTTAAAATAATTTATTTCAAATAAAAATTTAATCCATCAATCAGCCAATTATGTGTCATGTCCGATCATTTTGAAAAACCACGATAGAGCGAGTCTGCGATAAACGAACCGAGAAATAGCAAGGGACTACTGTATTAATAAGTAAAGAGCATTAGCTTTATAGTGTTGACAATATTTTGGCTGCCGCCTCATCGTTGTTATGATGAGCTTTAATACTTTGGATAAGTCCAAATCAAAATGGATTTAAAAGGCGGTCATCATGTCTGGAAAACAGCCCGTCCACTCAGACAGAACACCCAATAAACCCCACTCAGTCTGACTCCATCCCCGTGACTGAGGCCCTCCTGTCTACAACAGATGAACACGCCTATGTGATTTTCTGCATCTGACATGTGTTGGCTCTCTTGTCTGAGAGTCACCTCTGTTCCATTTAGTTGACTTTATTCTTATTATTTCTCTGACCAACCCGACTGCTGAGTTCATGTACAGGAGGGGGGTTTCCATGCTCTCAGCTGTCCAGGTATGTGTAATGAAATCTTGAGCTCTGTTTTTGGAAACCCTGGGTGTTCCAGTCATTTTCACATTTGAGGTTTTTTCCCTCCTCACTCCTCCCTTCTTCTCTCCTTCCTTCTCAAACACTTGGACTCCCATGTATGGAACTGTCCGCCCAAGGTTACATATAGTTTAATTGGCACCTCTTCCAATAATGTTTTTTTTTTTTTTTTAAATGGGGAACACCCGGTACTTTGACCACTTCATGTATAGAAAAAAGACTACTCACTATAGGAAATGGTTGCATTTACCTGTATGATTGAATCGAGCACTTAAAAAATATGGTGTAGCCAGTAAAGCTCGATAAAGTTGGAACTGGAAAACAAAAATATGTATCGCTCCATTGCTTTGCTGCAATGCAATAAAAATGTGAAGCCAATAATTATACATTATTCTAACGGAAAAGTCCAACAGAACTGCTGTTATGTTGGTTTTAGCAAAAGTGCACAAACAAGAAAACTGAGTAGCTGTTCATAAACTCAAATGAAAGCCCACCACTTAAAAAAATAAAAATTGTAACATCCCCAAAATTAATCAAACAAACAAAGAAGTTCCAGTGATAAATACAGGTAGTCCCCGACTTACGAGCGCATCGACATACGAGGTTCCGGACTTACGAGCTGACTAACGAACAGTAAAGTTGTACAGAACATACAGAAAATACAGCACTGGTATGTGTTTTTAGATGAAAGTGTGTTAGCTAACAGTTTGTATCTGAGCATGTTTATGAACTAGTATGTACGTTTGTGTTGAAAAACGAGTGTTCGTAGTAGCGCTAGCATAAATTTTCCGAATTACGACCGAAAATCCAGACTTACGAGCGACACGTGTTTCGTGTTCCGACATACGAATTTTCGTCTTATGAGCAACTCGTAGGAACGGAACTCGCTCGTAAGTCGGGGACCACCTGTAGTTGTTTAAAACTAACTGAGAACTTTATTTTGAGAAACAAATCATCCATTTTTGTCACTTTGAACAGACTGAGTAATAAAAACACCAACAGCAGGTCACTCAGAGATATTTAAACATGAAAATAATTTCTGCTTTTTATTTCAATGGATAAAATGTTGCGTGTTCACAACCCACATGTAAGTGCACGCGCACACACACACACACATAAGCTGAAAATGAAGATAGTGTTGACGTGCAAGAAACTGTCATGTGTTTGCATTTGGTTTCTCGTTTACATTCATCTCTTGCACATCACTTCTGGGTTCATTGGTTCAAATTAGTTTTAATTATATTCAATACTCATTTTATAAACAGTGCATGATTTCTACCAGAACCTTCTGCTTCTTTTGGACCGCATATAAAATACAACCTAGCCTATTCTACCAAAGTTTTACTCCCAACGCTTCTGCATGAGTAGAAAGTTGTTTTTAGATAATGGCAAAATTTGAAAGCCATTTTTAAACGTTACAAAAATAACTTCTCTATCTATTAATAAAGGTAGAGTTGACTATTGTTGAAACTACTGAAAGAAGGAATAGAGCCAAGACTTTCCTGAACACATGTGGTGTAGAAAACGTTAAAACAAACCCTAGAATTAACTTTTTTCTTAGATAAAACACGTTTTCATCCCCTTAAACTATCTTCCAGCCTTAAAAATGAAAATGTGTAAATAGTGGCTTGCCAGCAAGCACTTGTGCATGACTATTCATGAGTGACTGCAGCTCCACATGTGTCACCACTCAGAGTAAATTAACAGCTGTAGCTGCTCTCAAACACCTGCAACAACAATCCATGGTGTTGCAGGTTAGCTGCAAAATACTCCCTTTTTTTCTTCTTTTTCTTGTAATCTGATCCAGCATCTCTTCTAAATTCTCATGGCCGCAGCAGAGCTCCTGAAGGACAGGGAGAGAAGCTGGTCTCTTTTTGGGCCGGATAAAGCCGTAACTAAAGATGCAGAGTGAATGACTGATATAGTCGACTCGTTTTTCCCTTGGAAGTTCATTTGAAAAGCTGAAAAATCTCAAGTTGGTCCGTTAAGGCAGTTGTTTGAATTGTAATACAATGCATCTGTTCTAAAAGAGGCCACTGGGGCTGGCTGATAGGGCTCAAATCAATGTTCCACTATTAATGATTTTAAAACATAGATGCAAAATTGTGTCTCAAACAACACAATGCTTGTTGTGAGCCAATAAATGCAGACTGCTGAGCTGTTTCCCACATATGCCGAAGTTTGACTTGTGCAACCTTAACAAATTTATTTAAGAAAGCATGTAACCATTTCAGTGATGCCATCAGTACTCTGTGCCCCTCACTATGAGAAAAAAAGAAACCTAATCACCAATACAAACACAACTACCCAGGATTACATTAGGATTATTGCCATAGTACAAAAAGCTATACGCTTCAGTGTTTCTAAAACTTAAAAGTAACATGAGATGCCCGACTTAAAAACCATTGTTTTCACTCAGTTTGGACCCTTTCAGTATGGACCAAAGGGAACAATTTATTGTTTCTGGAAAACTGGGAAAGTGTTTATTATGTCAGTGGAAAAAGAAAATGGTAAAATAAAATAAAATAAAAACTGGTTGCAAAACTTGTCACCTGCCACCTGCTTTGCTTGGCTCTCTCAGCGGGTTCGGTTGTTGTCAATCCATACAATGGGCATTATCAACTGTTATCATCCCCATTCGTAGCGGAGAATTCATTCATTCATTCATTCAACCTTTATTTAGTCAGGTAAATCTTATTGAGCTTCGAGGGCTCATTTACGAAAGCGACCTGCTACAAACTAAAGAATGATGAACAGCAATGGTACAAGTACATTAAACAATAGACAAAAGAAAAAGAAAAAGTAGCAAAAACTAGCAAACATTATAAGGTAGATGTACAAAATCAAAAACAGGAACAAATCAGCATTGGTTTTTGCCAGGATTCCAACAGATTCTGAAAATCATTTAGAGAGGTCAGGGCCGAGAGCTTCAGATCTTTTTGTAAGATATTCCATGAAGCAGGAGCAGAGTAGGAGAAGGCCCTTTTTCCAAGTTCAGTCCTCACTGACGGAACACTGCAGGTAATCATGTCCTGAGAGCGCACACTGTAGCTGCACTCACGCAAAGACATGTAGGAGGAGATGTATGAGGGCAGCAGACCAAGAAGTGATTTAAAGATGAAAATGTACCAGTGGAAGAGTCTGCGTGAGGTTAATGATGTCCAGTTAACCAGTGAATACAGGGTGCAGTGGTGGGTACGATAATCACAGCCAGTTATGAATCTTAGTGCACCATGATAGACAACATCCAACATCCGCAGGGTGCTTGTAGGAGCATTCATGTAGAGAATGTCACCGTAATCAATGGAGGGAAGGAAAGTCACAGATACAAGGCGTTTCCTAACATTCAGTGTTAGACATGATTTATTTCTGAAAAAGAAACCCAGTTTAACTTTCAGTTTCTTCACTAGGTTTTCCACGTGGAGTTTAAAAGAGAGATGTGAATCGACCAGGATACCCAAATATTTATATGAGTCAACAAACTCAATAGGGACACCATTTGATGATAAAATCAGAGGAAGATCTGCTGGGACCGACTTCCTACTTGAAAAAAACATCCCTTTTGTTTTATCAGCATTTAGGACAAGTTTGAGACGGAACAAATCTGACTGGATGGTGTCAAAAGCGGATTGCAGTAACTGGAAAGCCTTAGCTACTGTTTTAGCTTGGCAATAAACAACTGTATCATCAGCATAGAAATGTAAGGATGCATCAGGGATGCTCTGACCTACATTAGCTATGTAGATTGTAGGTAACCTACTACCTACTAGCATGTTTAACAGAACGTTATCAGCGTTATAATCGCTGTGAGTAGGCAGCGTGTTTCCGTCAACCCGGAAGTGTAGCGCTTTTGTTTTTTTTCAGCTTATGTAACAGTTTTCCTCAACCTAACTTTAAACCTGACCCAGAGGACCAACCCTAAACCTAACCCCCTTACCCTTGTGCCTAAACCTAACCAAGTCCCTAAACCTAACCCAAGAGCCTTTACTCGAAACTTTAACACTTTGCTAAAGACGGAGCCTGCTGTCATCGCTTGTAACGGTGACAACGTACCTTTAAACTTTCTAGTAGGTACAGTAGGGGCATTCTGAGCGATAGGAACGGGGGTGATAATAAATGATAGGGGCCATTTAATGGACTGATAACATCTGAACCGAGTGGCTCTCCATCCCTGCAATGCAATGCAACGTATAATCTACTCAGACACACTTGTTTCAGGAAGCACGTTAACATATTAGCGATGATAAGACGTGACATTCTGAGGGCATACTCACCTGATATGATCTGTGAAAATGCAGCTTCACTATCGCCACCCACTCATCTTGCTCTGTCCCCAGCGATTAAAATGCAAATCTTTGACATCAGAGCATTTCTTTCCCGACCATCTGTCTTGCAGGTAGAACTCCGAATGAACTCTGCCAAATCTAGGAAAAAAGGACACATGCGAAAGCCATTTCACTGTCTGTCAACAAGGGCTGAGAAACAGGAAAAACATGAACAAGGCAGAAATTGATTTCATCTGTTTTCCCTTCTTCTCTCACAGTCCGAGTGGCACTCGGCGTCACTTGCGATTTGGCGGACAAGTGTGAGGTCCCACTGCTCAGCAAGTCGCCGAGCTAAAACATGGTCTGTAGTCGAACAGACTCAGAACAAAGGGTGTTTCATTCTCCTCTAAAACCTGTTACAGAAGATCATCCCTCGTGAAAAAAATTAAGAATTTGGATATTTTATCTTAAATCCCAGATATATAAAACATGTTTCTGCATTCTGGATAAAAGATTAGAAAATGACCTGCTGAGCTAACGCTATGGGATGTTAAAACTTTGCCGTTACCTCTTAAATGAAAAAGCGGATGACTTGTGCTGTGATTCTAGGTGGTCCTACAAATCTGTTTTTATATAAACTTTAAAAAAAACTAATTATGGGCTTAGATTCAACCTGAACCATAGACCTGTATGTGAGACCGAGTGACTGCCAGCACTGTTGGACCTGCTCAAAGGAGACTGACCCACACTTGACAAAATAACCCTTTTTTCATATTCAAAGACGCTCTCCCACACGGACTCACAGCTGCCTTTTATTTGCCAGGATCCAGACGCAGATGGCGATACAGTGTGAATTTTAACACACGGGGATTCTTAACATTCTTTCCGAGTGTGAGTTACTCTCCAACTCAAACTGATGCTTGGCTCCATCTCTCTTTACTTTCCGGCCAGCAGGTCGCTGTCGCAGAATGAGTCTAGGGCGAGCCACTCTCCCACTAACAGGCTTCTATTGTCTACCCCCGGTACAGCCATGCTTTTGTTTAATAGCACTGCATTTCTTCAGAACCTGGACAGAATCTTGGCCTTGGCTTGTTGCACTTTGCATGGGTTGCAAACCATGCAATGCAAGGGCTCCTATATTTATCCATTTATGATGGCTCCTGTTGTGACACGTTCATTGGGTAAAGTAAAAATAATTCTAATGAAACAATGCAGCATGGAAGACCTGCTGAAACTCTGGGGGGGTGGACATGCAATAACTAAACAAGAGTACATCATATGGCACAATATACATCTGTCAACAAATTATTATACAGCAATCCATGACAATGACCAGGAAATACTTTGTATAAACTTTAATCTTGATTTGTGACCTTGACCTTGGAGCTAGAGTGATGAAAATTGTATGTAACATACAGTCTATTGATGATGCATATGTGTATGAAGAGTCATTAAATGATCTTGCGCATTTCAGAAGTTTTGGGAGGGGAAAAGAGAAAGTCTTCGGACGGATGGAGCCTATAAAACGTCCTGCCTTCAACAAATGCATAAAAACTTTCTACATAGAAAAAAATATATACAGTATATAAAATTTGTCCCAAATTAATAAATATACCCTCAAAGAACTTTCATTTTATGGTGTTCAAACACTGAATGTAGACTAACAGTATGCACTTTGTCAGATGAGCCACTGTGGGAAGAAAAATGAACAAAGTGTCTTTCTTGTGTTTTGTACAGTATATGTATTTTTAAACATATTTAATGCAATGTAATGAAGACTATTGGACATTATTGGACTCTCTAAATGATATCATTTATGGTAATTGGTAAATGGACTGTACTGTACTTATGTAGCACCTTTCTATCTTATCAAGATACTCAAAACCCTTTACAACACAATCTGTGCCTCATTTACCCTTTCATACAGCACTCTGCTACATCTGTACAAAGACTAAGCAGTGCTTTATCACATTCATGCACCAACGGGACACACATCGGAGGCAATGAGGTGTTCGGTGCCTTGCCCAGGGACACTTCGGCATCTGACTGCTGGTGGAATTGAACCCCCAACTCTTGCATTGGAGGACGACTGCTCTAACCACTCAGCCACAGCCACCCAAACATTATCAGACCTATATCCAAATAACATTTTTTATATCACCAAAACATGAATCCCTTTCTGTTAAACTCTCTTCTGTTTCTCGGGTGGAACAAACATTGCTGAAAGCTTCTAATATTTTTTTCACACTGTCATCAGTTGTTTATTTATTTATTCATTCATTTATTTAGGGGCCAAGATGGTGTAGTGGCAGGGGAACTGGACTTGGGACCCGGAGGACCCAGGTTCGAACCCCAGTCACGACATAACTTGTGGTGTGTTTGAGCAGCACATCTCATCCCAACTGCTCCCCGGCGCGCTTTCTATAGCTGCCCACTGCCACCTGGTGGTGATTGGGTTAAAGAGCGACTCCACACCCTGTGGATCGGTAACTCCTCCCCCGAAGCAGTTTGAAAATTTCCCTCAAAATAGGCGTGTCGAGAGTCGAGCAGGGGAGGAGGTTGGGGGTTGTCCTGTGTTCACGCCCCCTCTAGTGGTAAACTCCCACCCCTCCCCAAGTTTAGATTTCAAAATGGCGGATAGTCGCGTCCTCAGTAAGTAAATACCTAAACTTGTACTAAAATAACAGTTGTAAAATGTTGTTGCGTGTATTTAATCACACACACACAGCTTATGCGTATGCTTCTGAACACAGAACACATTAAAAACCTGTGTTTAGCTGCATGGCATGCAGTGTACAGCTGTGTTTTTGTCGTTTGTCACTTTAATTTGCCACATCTTATTACTTAGCACATTACAAAAGTAACGTTTCATAATAAATTTTATTATAAAATATTGATTTCTCCTACCCTCGTTTTGTTTGACGCTTTGGCTTATTTTTGTTATGCAACCCAGAACTAAACACACGTTGTTTTTTGAATTGACTATAAATTAGCACCAAACAGTGGTAAAATATTTTATTTGGTTTCCAAATATCCGTGTTTAGAAACATTATATAAGCTTGTACAATATA